>JAPNXP010000002.1:5786664-5880028 GCA_028753945.1 Hexactinellida sp. DTS-2022
CCTCGTCCGGAGGGTGCCCGGATCTCGGAAATAACCATAAAATTTATTCCATAATCAACTAGAGTTTATGGCCTGATATCTCCAAAACTATTGTCGACGGGGACTCTAGCCAGTTGCTCATCCTCCGTTCATCGAAACTTGGTATAACTATACCCAAGCAGTTCATTAATTTCGAAAATGAATTTTTTATAAAGTAGCGAAATTTCCATATTGCCAAATCCAAACCAATATTTACTGCCCAGATAAGGGTGGTTTACTTTTAGTACCATGTTTGACATTCAAATTTGCAAAGATAAACTAAATTTGGGGCTAATAACCAAAAAAAGGCGACTTAATTTTAACTTATACAAAAATGTTCCCCGGTTGAAGGAGGTGTCTGGATCTTGGAGGTTTGACTGTATTGCTATTTTCTATGGAAATTAATACTTTTGGTAGGGGAGTGTATTGTGGAAGATAAATTATGTTTGAATTTCACGTTACTGTTTTATGTTTGCAGGATTGTTGAAATTATAGCAGCATTCTAGGAAGTAGATCATGTGATCATCATCTGAGAATTTTTGAAGAGTGAGGGAGATTTCGATATTATACCAAAAATTGTACAATGACAACAAATAATTGGAAATTGAAATCCATTAAATAAAATATTGAACAACTTTCATGATCTTTCTGCGGCCCAGTAACAATTTCCTCGCGACCCACTAATGGGTCGCGGACCACAGTTTGAGTACCACTGTTGTAGTCCACTTAATTATGTTTTAGATATGATAGCATCAAAACTATACCAGGGACACGTAATTACCATCAATAGACTCCAATAAGTGCAAAGTTTATAGGAAGAAAGCGAATTCGTGACCAATTAGAATATACAATAACATATGTATTTAAATGAAATCGTGTAATAAACTTCAAATACCGTATTTACTCCAATAGTAGCCTAGGCGATTATTGTTTTTACTCCATTTTTCCACAAATAATTTTGAGCAATTTTCTAGAATATCACATTTTATTACAATTTAATTATGATAATCGGTTGATAATCGTATTGTGAGTTATATTAGATATAAATGTTTACTCCGGGTAGCAGTAATACATTTTTATTTGCTACTTTAGGGGGCGATTATTAGAATAGAGGCTACTATTCGAATAAATACGGTATTCCACACAGCTGCCCCACTTAACTATAGGTAATTATGTCGCATGTATGTATGACAAAGATTGGTGTATTAGTGTGATTAAATAAGTCTGTGAGGAAGAAGGTGATATAAAAGTCAGCTTTATGAATCCAAATGGACCAGGGCGTCCTGAAAATAGTTTATATTGGCCCTCAATTGAAGACTTTTATTATATCCTTAAATGATGTAATAGGCTATATGTCCACTCCCAAAACTTCTTCAAAACGTGTTAGCAATTCAAAAAAGCTAATTAATGATATTCAAATGTAGCAAGAGATTAAATTGTAAATCTAGAAACGTACGTATTCCATTTGGAAATACAGTACACCCTCGCTACTCCGAACAGGGAATCCAAAAAAAATTCGTATTTAAGAGGGTAAAATCATAAATATTTGTACGTATACTATATAATACATTGAATTTATACAAAAATAAGTATCAGATAAATATTAGGTAATATACTATATCATTTGTTGGATTAATTAAATAGAGTTGGTCGGATTATTGGGGTATCATTTTATAAATGCTATATAAAATGTATTACAATACTAGCCCGAACGAATTTACTAATCGGAAGAGATTTTAGTTGATTCGGAACTCTTCTGTTAGGATTACTGTATATATGAATATTACATCAAATACAATAATCAAATCATGAATTATAAGCAATCTTAATTATTTGAATAATAATGTGAATAACAAATACATTGGTATTAAAGTAGGCCTAAATAACAGTGTGACAACGACTATTAGTATACGTGAGTTAGTTCACAGCACATTTGTTTAATCTATTGCATTCTTATTGAACATAGCAACAATACTAATGGATTTAATTTAAATGTGTAGTTTATCGGAGGTCAAAGATACCACAAACTACAAATTTCTGATACAAATATCAATTGTATAATGGTGTTGGAATGAGTGATAAACTGAAAATAATTATTTAAATATGAAATATTTATCAATATGATAGAAATAGAGTAAGGTTCTATCCAGTATTCTTTTTTTATATAGAACATTAATTGGCAAAGGGATCTATTTTTGGGGGGGAGGTTTGTGTGTTTGTTTTGTTTTTTTCTAAGTATTTATGATAATCTAATAACCTATAGTGTAAGAGCGTTTTAGCCTACGGGTTACTAGTTAAACCTTTATTTTATTTTCAAAAACAGATTCGCAATATTATGTACTAATACCACAATAGTGGGATGATTTTGAAGTTTATAATAACAATCACACAGATTCGAAATACTATGTACTAATATCACAAAATGGGAATGAATTCGAAGGTTTAGAATAACAAACCAGTACAGATTCGCAAAATTATGTACTAACACCACTGAAGAGGAATGAATTCGGTAGTTTATAATAACAATCAGAACAGATTCGCAATATTATGTACTAATATACTACTAAAGGGAAAGAATTCGCATGTTTAATATATCAATCCGGCACCGATTCGCATTATTATCTACTAATACCCCAATAGTGGATTGAATTTGAAGTTTATAATAACAATCAGCACAGAATCGCATTATTATGTTCTAATATCACAAAAGGGGAATGAATTCGAAGGTTTAGAATAACAAACCAGTACAGATTCGCAATATTATTTACTAATTCTACAATGGTAGAATGAATTTGAAGTTTATAATAACAATCATCACAAATTCGCTATATTTTGTAGGTATACAACAAAATGGAAATGAATTTGAAATTTATAATAACTTCCAGCACAGACTCGCAATATTATGCACTAATACCGCAAAAGGGAAATGAATTCGAAAGTTTGGGATTTCAATCCTGTACAGATTCGAAATATTCTGTATTAATACCACAAAAGGGGAATGAATTCGAAGGTTATAATAACAATCAGCACAGATTCGTATTATTATGTAGTAATTCCACAATAGTGGATAGAATTTGAAGTTTTTAATAACAATCAGCACAGATTCGTAATGTTATGTAGTAACAGGCTGAAAACAGCACAGTGGGCAAACAAGTGGAAATAGAGCATTTTTCGAGCGCCTCAGATTAACTCGATATTAGTGACATCGTTTTCAGCATACATGAAAACCTAAAAATCCAATTTATTGTGCTGAGAAACATTCGAGATCAAGAGTTATGTGTAATGAGATCATCATGTTACAACAATTCTAAAAAAAGCAACTTTTGTGGTTTCAGAATTGCAGTATCAAAGTCGTACAAAATTCAACAAATTATATTATGTAGATGAAATATTCAAGTTAGCTTTATCATTTGGCATTGGCATTGTATGAAATAAATGTACATTAATGCATTTTAACTTCTTATATAGTCTAAAATTATAATACATTCCGACCAGAATTTTATGATTCGGACGCATTTGCTAATTTCCAATATTGTTCAAGAACTTTTGAGAGCAATCATGAGCAATTGGTTTTTACCTTTTAAATGAAAGATTATGATGATACCTTCAAATTAAAAAGTATTCTAGATGCGCGAAAGGGCGCGACAGGGGTCATCTAATGACTTTGAAACATAATATATTAGGATTTTAACTAATTTTTAAAAATTATATCAAGTTCAAGAATTATAATCAATAATCATGGGTGAACAATAAATTTTTGTTAACGAACCTAAATATAATTTATGACTGATTTATCATTAATCGTCTAGAACTGCGCTTAGGAGACTACATATATTATTTTTGATATTGCCATTCGGTTTGCAGCTACCGATAACCTATATGTCAATAATACTTCATTAGATTCTATCTAGCATAGTTTTTCCTATTTCCACTTACATCCCTGAATATGCCCACTGTGAACAGGTCGATAAAATAATTCAAATTTCAAGAAAATTCGGATTTAGACATTGTTTTGTACTGTCCGGAGTAGAATTTAAAATTTTATTAAGTTTTATTGAGCAATAATTTTTTTAGTGCAAAATATATACAATTTTTCTACAAAATTAGTAAAAATAAAATATATTTAATTTAAATTAAAAACCAAAATTTCTTAACCGGACAGACAACGTTAAATAGAGTAAGGAACATTTCATAATTGAGGTTACTATTCAAAATCATAATTCAAGATAGTGAATTGTCGATAATTGGCTAGTATGGATCAGTATGGATCAGGATAGTAAAGAAATTCGAATAAGCTATAACCGTGGATATATGAATTCGCAACTTCCAATATTATGGATAGTTACTAGATAGTTATAGAGCAAATTAATGGCTATTTCAAATTTTTCAAATTCAATGTTTGATAATTCATTAGCGGTTTCCCTTACGGTTAAATTACGGCAGATTCATGCAAAAAAACACATAAATTTCGTTTTGAAGTTAGGTATTTGATTTTCACATATATGATAGAAGACACTATAGCTATATCGAAACTGAAAACAAAATCTGATTATCTTTTATAAATTTTATTTTATGGGGCATGCAGTTTAATTGTAATACAAAAGTCCCATAGGGGGATTTCTTCAGACTCAACCAGATAAGTGTGTGGTTTTCAAGATCATTATTATCCAAAGACATATTTTGTGTGATCTAACAGAGAGATCATCGTTATGGGCGGTTGGTGGGCGGTTTAGAATTTTGATAAAATGTACATTAAAAATATTGCGACGTTTTGGAACCAAAAAATGGATAAAAAGGTCATCTTTTTATGCGAAATTTGATTAAATGCTTGATAAAGAAAATTCCAAGTCATAATTCAAAAATGTAAACCGTATACCAACTCCTTACGCTTATAATCTTTAAATATTGATTCTGATAACAAACATTGATGGCCGCATTGCCAAATTACCGCATAATATCGACCAACACTTTTGGAAATCGCCCTATGGGAGATTTGTATTAGCAAAATTTTGAAACCGACAAAAAATAAAAAGTATAATAGATAGGGACATTTTCTTTTTGGTTTATTGCTTTGTATCGTATAGGTATCTATTTCTCTCAATTACAATTTTCATTCACGTGCGGTAATTTAATACAAAAAATTAATTATTTGTGAAAATTTTGGTTGCAGTAATTTTCTATATTGTTCATAAGATATCGCTATAATATATCAACAATCAAATTGAAAGCATTAACTTACAATCCTTAGAAGTTTCTATTCTGATGATACTACACTCAAAATAGGAATGTTATTTTTGTGTAATCATTATATGAATTCCATATTCTTATTGTAGTAACTAAGTTCTAATGTTCTCTGACGTTTGTTAATTGATCTTTTGTAAGAAGTTATAATTATATCATTTTTGTAATAAGAACCAATTGACGTACTATTTTGTAATGCTACACCATATGACGTTGTATTATTTTTGCACAATAAATATAATTTTAGTAACAAACAGATCAATTTCTTTATAAAAAGAATTCTAAATATATCTGTAAGATACTAATTATAGTTTTTTTGTTAGCTATAAATAAAGTTTTAATCAAGAAGAATTATCTTCGACTCTTCGCTCAATTGAATATCAATTCAATTTCTTCTCTTCATCGCATTTATTGAATATCATTTCAATTTCAACTCTTCATCGATTTTATTGAATATCAATTCAATTTCAACTCTTCATCGCTTTTATTGAATATCATTACAATAATGGACGATTCCTATGAATTTGCGTATTCTCCCAGCATTCACTCAGATAGTGAGCACAACCAGGAACTGGACAAATCATTCATGTCCACTCGCTCCTGTTCCCAAATGAGCATCTCCTCACAGGGGTCCGCTAAGGATGAATCGGAAGGGACTCGAAAGCATAGGGAAAGACGTGGAAGTATGAGTAAGCGATTTCAACTCTCAACAGCACGCAAATCAACCAAGCCCGCCTCCAATAAAATAGCCTCGACAACTAAATTACCAATCCAATTTGATGCAACTCCTGTGCCGGACACAAACATCCTCATGAATTTGGTAACGATGCAATCGTTTCTCAACTTAATGGCCCGCTGTACTTTTTGTGAGAAAGGCCTCTTGAATATTCTCGTGACAGGACGCTCATATGGTACAGCATCCTTCATTTCAATTACTTGTAACAATTGCGACTCAACGAAAGGTTTTTGGAGTTCAGGCAGCCGCACCCGGTGTACAATGACTGTTGGGGATAATGCGAAAAAGACAAGGAGCCAACTAATCTACGCCTCTGTTTTATCTGGACGAATTATGGGGGTTGGATGGGGAAAGCATCACCTATATCATTCCTTTTTGAACGTGTCCGGGCCAATTAACATAGGAAACTTCAATTTGGTTCAAGCAGATCTTCTCCTGGTGGCTAAAGCGGTTGCTGAAGACAGCATCTTGATGGCTGTCAATCAGTTGCGACCCATCCACTCTGTCGATTCGACTTCCAAGTACGTGAAAGTAATAGTCACATTTGATGGAGCCAGGGCCAGATTAAGGCGGGGGCTGATGGGGCACCAGCCCCAGGCCCATCTTGAAAATAGGCCCACAGCCCCAGGCCCATCTTGAAAATAGGCCCAATATTTGTATCAATTTCTCAATTTATCAGAACTCCAATTTCGTGGAGGGGACTTCTCACGATACTGCCTCTCATCGGAAATCTCTGCTGAAACAGGAAAGGTCCTCTCCTATGGCGTAGCCTGCAACAGCTGTGCATACAGCAGCAAGATGGACAACCAACAGCGCGACTCTAAAATCTCTCCCGAAGAACACGAATCGAGGATGGCAATCCACAAGCCGGTTTGCAGTGCGGAGTATGCGGACTTTTCCTCTGTACAACTTGAATCAGCGATAGCCCCTAAAGTTATTGGAGACGCTTTGAAACGTGGGGTAATCTTTTCAGCAATCGTGTCGGATGGGGACAATAAGACCCATGAAGTTCTCGCAAAGGCTGGCCTCTATTACGATATTAGCGGTGCTCCAACTATCGAACGCTTCGAGTGTATAGCTGACGTGGCCAAACGGATGAAAACGAATCTCCATAAGCGACAAGATAAGGCCCTGAAGACTGCACGCGCTGATAAGGCTGCTCTTGTCCGCTATTTTTCAAGGCAGGGCCTCAGCAAGAAGCAAATCAGCAAGAAAGTCGACCCTCGGTTCTAGTGGATGATTCAGCGAACAAGCAAAGGGAGGGACTCCTGGGAAAGCAAGCCTGCGGAGGAGATTCGGCACCTTTCTCTAGCTCTTTGTGGACAAATTGCTTCATACTACCGATTGGCTGTGCAGCGAAACGCAGGAGATGTGCCTTCCATACTCGCGGCAATCAAAGCTATACCACTACATCTCTCTGCGACGGACGAAAATGCTGACCAGAATCATTAGTATTGTCCCTTCTCTTCAGACTCATGGTGTAGATATCAACAGGCCATGTTCTTCTCCAAAAGCCTCCCCTCTCATCCTAACTACCTTGGAGCTGCCGCCACTTCTCTCATTCAAGATTTATTTCATGAATTTGGTTATGACTCCGAAGAATTCGTCACGAAGATTTCTCAGGGCCTTCTTCTAACCACAATGAGGCCATCCACTCGCTGTTATTTAATATGGTCCATAAGACGGATGCGGTTGGAATGGATGTTATGGAGCTCGGCTCTGCGCTGGTTGTGATACGTTACAACGATGGCTTCGCCGGGATCGCGAAACTTTGCAATAAAGTCGGCATTGACGTCACCACTCGTTTGGAGAATGCTTTTCTAACTCTTGATAACTTGAGGGCTACTCAAACCCTGATTATAATTAGGGAACAGCGTAAGAGGTATCAGAAGAAGCAACGGAGGGGAAGGAAGACATCAAAGCAGCTCGCGAAAGGTACCGCTCCCTATTGTTCAGGCGAATATTCGGGGGCCAGATCGAAATTTGGTTGCGACTATTCATCGGGCGAAGAAATGGAGCCGGGTTCCCCTCCAGACTCCCCAACTGCCACTCGACCCGCCACTCCAGTCGCGACTTCTTCAACCGACTCTTCTATGGAGCCATGCAATATCTGTGGGAGAACAAAAGTTAACGGCATAGTTGGTATGGCAATTGGGCTCCAGATTATCGACACCGAAGCCTTTTGGGTCCAGTGCAACTCTTGCGATCTTTGGTTCCACTACCTCTGCCTCAACATTGACGATGCGGAAGACTTAGGGGATGAATACTATTGTCCGTCTTGCTAATTTAGATTATTGTGTTAGTATTAGAGTATTCTGTTAGCTTGTTTCCTTGAATACACAATAAATATGCTTGAGAAACTGTTTCGGACTCTTGGGGTTCAAATTGTATTTTCGTGCAGCTCCCACATCAATTGTGGAGGGCGCATGCTGTTTACCCTTTGAAATTGGGATTGGTTTCTTTAGTCCTAAGTTAGTTTAGGGTATCATTAGTAAGTAATACCCACTTGCAATACTTTGCACTTCGCTTGGGGGACATTGGATTGGATTTATTGATTAATTTAAGAAAAATCGCCGATTTTACTGAAGCTGGACCGACAGACTTTCACTTCCTGGAAAATTATTGAATAGAACATCATTGTTTTAGTGCTTTAATACATACTAGTATACTCAAGGTTGGGGGCGTCAGAGAGCTTTTAGCGCTATTGTTCATTGAACTCCTATGGTATGCTTGATTAATAGTGATTCACCATAAAATTGCTGACTTTCATGAAAATTCCAGCATGTCATCATTGCAGTATAGAAAGTTAACACTATATTACTAACCGAAGTATGACGCCCCCAACCTACTAGTAGGTAGAAGCTTTATAGGTATTCATGGTGCTTTGATAACAACCCATTTCTTCCATGTAACTTCGAATATAGCGAAATTTCCATTACAATTGTATTATCATTACCAAAAAGTTAGTTCCATATTCACATACTTGGCTATAATAAGAAAAGTATAAGAGCTAGAGTGTCAAACTTAGATTCAAATGATAGCTAAGATTAAGGGTTAAGATATGCAATAGTAATATAGCATATTCATTTTTAAATTTCCAGAAGGAACTTAGCCACATACATATACATATTGTATAACAGGGTTGTAATGCAAAATCAGTGTAAATTTACTACAAAAACACGCTTTATTTTTGATGCAATTTACAAAAACTATATTCAAATTAATGGCTAGAGGGAAGAATTATTAGTTAGCATGTAAATATACAGACACAGTTTAGAGAGGATACATGCAATACAAAAGCTATCTAACCAGTACCGCTATTACCTAGCTGATAATACTCTAGCTTGTCGTGAATTCCAGATAGCAGGTACTCATATTGCGTAACTATTGTAAATACAAGATTAAACTATATAAACCAAACACATACAATACAATAGCTATACCATACCAGTACAGCTATAACCTAGCTGATAATACTCTCCTAATCCTAAGCTGGTGGTGAATTCCAGTTAGCAGATACTCGCAACCTTTTGAAACTCGAGGCAAATTTTCTATAACGCACACCTGTGCCGGCCATAATAGAGAATGGCAAAAATACCATAGTGTATCACTTATTTGGTGGTTTATGTTGTCAAAAAGGTGGATAACCTCAAAGTAACAAATTAGGTACAATATAATGATAGTTTTCAAATTAAACGTAAACGCCCAAATTAGTAGACTAGGCTATGAATAGAGATGGAATATTTCATAGAAATTCGATTGCTTGTTTCGGAAACTTTGCTCCCGAGGAAATTCGTAGCGTGGGAGCAAAATATTCATGGAAATTTGGTCCTTCTATGGAAGATTGGTCGAACTGAGTTATTTTTCTTTAGTTAAGCAATAATTAATATTGTAGAATCAACTTGATGGAAAATGAAAATTGTGAGACTCAAGATGATTGAGAACTCTATATTTTGAAAACTCGATTGTTGTGTATTTATTTGTTTGTCCTGATTGTATTAATTTATGTAGTAATCGCATCTGTTTGGGTGGAGACAAACTTCCAAATGTTATAGTTAATTGGCAAGAATTTTCGGACGCTGAAGACGAATTCCGCGTATATACTAAAGCACTAATTCCTAGTTCTAATTAAGTTAATTGTATAGAAAATAAGTTAACAGATTAATTTTAATTCCAAATGAACGTAGGCTAGCTTTCAAAGGGTTTAAATATTCGATGGGTAATATTTGTTATCCGTTTTAACTGTATTTTTTCAGAAACTCTGTTTCATACAATGAGTTCCTAATTATCTTCTTGACCTGAAATTTATACAAAACATATTGGAATTATATATATACAGTTTATAATACAAGTTGCGGGCCTCTTGCAGACCAAAGATATTCATGCGGGATTTTTGCGGGCCGAATATTACAGCACCGGGCGGGTTTAATTATTATTGCCACTTCCCAAATTCTTCTTTATTGCATATTTCATTTTCGCCCTCACTTTTCACCTCAAAACATGTGATTGGTACTGTCTCATAAGGTTATTCGCTTTGGATGGATGGGGACTAGTTAAAGATCCATATCATTTTTTTGCAAATTTTTGACTCCAAAATGTCTGCCCTTTGTTCGTTATGTATCGACTCATCATTTATTTCTGGTTAATTTATTTCATTGCCTACACATGTTGGTTATTTTCCTTGAGAATCGGTTGCGGTTGCCAATAGCATGTTTAGAATAATTCCTATCTCACTTGCAATGAATTTTTAATTTAGTCCTTCTAAACTTATGGATTAGATTTTGTGGGCTCCCCACAAGTGCTGACAGACTCTTCTGATAATGTTTGTTAGCCATTATTTGGTGAAATTCCTGCATTTGAATTTTGTATTTAGTTATAATATTTGTTGAATATAATATACTAGCAGAAACCAATTTTTGCAGCCTACGGTAGGTTGGCAACTATTTTACATCTCTCTCATATCGAAAAACTCTTCACTCCTGAAATACTGCACATTACTTGGGTGTGATGAGTTATACGGGACTATTTATACAAATAGGTCCCAACAACAATCTCGAACTGCTTTGAATAACTCTATTCTCATTCTAGACAAGTCGTAGTAATGGTACATCCATCTGAAAGTGAAGATATACTTCAGTCCCACATTCCGAAGTCAACTAGGCATATCAAGGAGCATCTGCCAGCAATGCTGTGAAAGAAAAGGTGTGAACATAACCTGTTTGAGAAGGTGTGAACATAACCTGTTAGAAATTCAATCAATTCAGTTTTTCGAACTTGAGATAAAGGAAAACTTCCCTCTTTTTCAGTATCACCTGGAGCCGAGTCTATTATTAAATAGAAAAGTGATTTTAAGGTAACTTACTTCAATAATATCCTTCATTAATTGGACTTTCTTAAATTGCAATGCAATTTCAGCATTGCGCCCTCTTTTCCGCTTCCTGGAAAGCTCATGGGTGGATTGTTCTACTTCAACGATTTCTGTCATATCAGGGACAGGTAATTCATCCTCAGGGACTATGCAATTAAATCTAAGGTTTTCCATCTTGTCCATAGTATTTTACATTATTGGTTTAAAACTTGCTTTAATATATTTATACGATCCCTTCAGTCTCGGTCGCTTTGCGACAAATCGATGCTACGCACCTCAAATTAACGGCCGCTATACGGCCTTACTCCACTCTAAACAATTGATGATAGTGTTATAAAACATCCTTTCCTACCAGTACCATACTTTTAACTTGTTTACCTATAAATACCAATACATGCCGTACTCTGGGTGACCTAGATCAATATAGTTCTAGAAATTATTATGTTGTTGATGGGAAATGGATTCATGATTATGATATTCTAACAAAATTCAGATAATTATAATATTTTTTACAATAAATTCCCAATAAAACTGTTGATGTCGAGCAGCCGCAAACTGGTTTTTGAAATCTGTAACCGTTAACAAGATACTATTAGCAACGGTTACCCGATTTCAGACTTAAGTTTAAAATGTAGAATATGACAGAATTATAAAATTTCTATTAAATATATTTTAGGCACTCTTCATACGCAATGCAGGTTTAAAAGAAAAGAGCGAGCGGTTGGGCACCGGGAGAGGGCCCTTCCCCCGCGACCGGTTGGGCTACCGGGAGAGGAGCCCCCCCGCGACCGGTTGGGCTACCGGGAGAGGAGCCCCCCCGCGACTGGTTGGGCTGCCTCGAGAGGGCCACCTCCCGCGACCGGTTGGGCTGCCTGGAGAGAGCCATCCCCCGCGACCGGTTGGGCTACCGGGAGAGGGCCCCCCCCGCGACCGGTTGGGCTACCGGGAGAGCCTCCCCGCGACCGGTTGGGCTGCTGGAAGAGGCCCCCCCGCGACCGGTTGGGTTACCGGGAGAGGCCCTCCCCGCGACCGGTTGGGTTACCGGGAGAGCCCCCCCGCGACCGGTTGGGCTGCCGGGAGAGGCCCTCCCGCGACCGGTTAGGCTACCGGGAGAGGAGCCCCCCCCGCGACCGATTGGGCTACAGGGAGAGGGGCCCCCCCGCGAGTGGTTGGGCTACCGGGAGAGGATCCCCCCGCGACCGGTTGGACTACCGGGAGAGGAGCCCCCCGCGACAGGTTGGGCTACCGGGACAGGCTACCCCCCGCGACCGGTTGGACTACCGGGAGAGGGCCCCCCCGCGAGCGGTTGGGCTACCGGAAGAGGAGACCCCCGACCCCGGGTATCCCCACATCGACCAATCCCTGCGCGACCGAGTGCCCCCCTCGCGACCAGATGCCCCCCGGCGATGGGCTGCGAGCCATATAATAACGCACCGCCTACGATCGCCGCTATGCGAACCCACGCCGCCCCGCGAGGACATATTGTCCACTGCCATCCCCTATCGTCCATTATTATCGGGGCTAATCACACCAGCATTAGTAAACGCTCCACCCTGGCTGCTAGTCGCCGCCCCCCCACCTCAATATAGAAACCCCGCCTTTCTTGACCCGCTCCTCAGTATCATTCACACTATGGATGGCACCGTCCCCCCCAAACCCGCCCCCTCTAGTATAGCTAGTATAGTTAGAATAGCTTGTATACTAATAGCTAGCAACTATATTATAATACGAACCCTTCGGTCTCGGTCGTTTTGCAACAGATCGGTGCTACGCACCTCAAGTTAACGGCCGCTGTGCGGCTTTACTCCTCAAAGCGTGATTTTGAATTTTCATTAATTTGTTTACCTATTTTGTGTAAACAACAACAGCAAATATTCATATTAGATAATTTTAAACGCGAAAATCGTGTTCGGCATACTTGTTTACCTATAATACCCGTTGAAAGCAAACTTCTAGGTCGTTTTTGAATTTTCAATAATTAGTTTACCTATTTTGTGTAAACAATAACAATAAATATTAATATTATAAATTTATAAATGCGAAATTCGTGTTCAGCATACTTGTTAACCTATAATACCCGTTGAAAGCTAACTTCTGGTTTGATTTTGAATTTCATTAATTTGTTTACCTATTTTGTGTAAACAACAACAATAAATATTCATATTATAAATTTATAAATGCTAAATTCGTGTTCAGCATACTTGTTTACCTATTATAATATTTGGAAGTTAGTTTATATCTCATATATAAATGCGGTTTCTATTCCCCCATCACTTTAATACAATCCGGACAAACAAACACACACACACACAAACAAACAAACAAACACACAACAATCGAGATTTAATAATATAGATATAGTATTTCGGCAATGTGCTTTAATAGTATAGCATCAACAAAGGGAAAATTCCAAAAATACTCAATTTTTTTTAAAATTTCCAAATACACCCAAGTTTTTCAGTTTTTTAAAAGAACACAATGTTGGAAAATTCGGTTGTCATATTCCCTATATAATTTATGTTTGTTATAAGAACATGGCGGTTATAACAACATTAAGTGCAGTTCTCGACGATGTGCTTATAACAGGAATCCACTGTAATCTAGATTTCAATTCACATGTTGGATTAGGGCAGTGTTCCCTCTAAGATTTTTTCGGAAACTCCATAAAAAATTAGCATTTTTTCCCCTAGACCCCCCTATGAAAGTCGTGATTTATCAAGGTCCCCGAAAATTAGTGGGCATTAAAGTGATGTGGGAAGAGAAAAAGCATTTACGTGTATTGTTGAGATAAAAACTAACTTCCATAATGTTATAATAGGTAAACAAGTATACTGATTTCGAATCTCCCATTTATTATTTTACAATATTAATATTTGTGTTGTTTACACAAATAGGTAAACAAATTGATAAAAATTCGAAATCAACCTAGAAGCTAGCTTTCAACGGCTATTTTAGGTAAACAAGTCAAAACTATGGAAATTGGTAGAAAGGGATGTATATAACATCCTCCATGGTGGCTTTCTCCCATTTACCATGGAGAAAGAGCGCTAACACCGGTAACTTAAGGATGCTGAACGCGAGTTAACATTAGCTGTAATGGGCAGTTTCCATAGTTTTGTCCAAACAATGGTAAATCACTATAAACATAAGATCCTTTATCCTAACTAAGATATTTAGCACTTGAGATCATTTTTTGGAATTATATTTTTGTCAGGGGGGGTGAAAATATTTTTTTTGGCTTCTCATACCCGTAATACTATAGAATCAAAACTTCTCGGCATTATCCAGAGTGTTATATTGTGGCGCAAGTTCTGAAACTTTTGTACATATTCCCCACAACTAGGAATGAAAAAATGACTAGCTTTGGTAGTGTAGAGTTCCTACTTTCTATCCTGTGGGTGCTTGACCCTTGATATCTCAAAAATCGGTCAAAATTTGACAATTTTACACCAAATTGGTTCAAAGAACACTTAGTTCTTGTACAATCGCTCCCAAGCTAGTCATTTTTATTGACAATAGTGTATACAAGTATATCTGAGTTTTTTTAGTCATTCCGCAAAATATTTTTTCTCAACTAATGCCGAGAAGGTCGAAAAAATGAGTTTTGAGATACAAGCGTTCAAAGTTCACCAGGTTATTTCCACTAATAATAGATACATTTCAATTGGTGTTTCATCCCGGTATGGAAGGAGTATGTAAGCTTCTATTCGTACGATAAGCTTTACATGTATTCAGTCATTGTTCGTAACTAAATGACTTGATATTTATCCATTTATGCAAGTCCACTTTATTTTGGGACACCAGCTGGAAAATGAATTTGATGTAATTGGTTGTGAGAATTGTTCGAAATTCAACAGAAAGTTCATTCCAGCAATGTTTTGAACTACTATGTACATGCACCATGTATATTTGTGGAACCTTTCAATATAATTGCTTTATATCCCAGAATAATTAAAAAGATAGTCACCATAGAGATTCGAACCCATAACCTCAAGTATACATTCTCCATATGCTTTCCACCGTGCAGTTGATACATATTGGTTATATATGAACTGATATTAGTATCAAAATGCACATAAATAACCATCAATGGTGATAAATGTGAGGAATGTTCACATAATCACCGATGTCATCAAAAATGACGTCACTAATTATGCACTTTTGAGCAAAAATATTCTAGATTTTTGAAAATTTGCACTTCCAACAGAATTCCAGGTTATTTTTGCATGTTATTTCACAATAATCGACCCTTCAATTTTTGAAGTTAAATACCGGATAATTTGGCGTCAAGCATCCTTAACCTTAAGTTAGATGGTATAGTTATAAAATACTACTTCGTTAATTTAAACGTGTTGGGATTCTTCACTGCATTTTTCTCAAAATGATATAAATGCCGGTGTTAGGGAGATATTGCCACAGATTTTGACGAAATTAAGATCGGTTAGGAGCTCAAAATTTTTATACAATTTCTATGTCACTAATATGTATTTTCGCATTAATTCGATAAGCCAAAAACACCAAACTTCAATAAATATAATATAAAGTGTCTTATAAATAAAATAAATATTCACAAATCCGCAATACTGACACTGTCCCTTGATATTCGGCACATGGAAGTCTAAAATCAAACTTCTCTGTCACTGAATCGTTAGATTATGCATTTATATAGCTGAATACAACTAGAGAACATTCTAGAACAATTATAAACTAAGTAAATCCATGGCAGTATCTATGTTATATTGAATAGGCGCTCATAACTGCATTCCAAAAGAATCCATACCTAGACAAAACAATTCAATAAGCACTTGAATGAATAAATTCCTAGTAATATCACTTCTGGCATAACTCTGTGGTTACTATGAAGTAATCAGAGAATCTATAGACATGTTCAGTAGTGAATTATCAATTCGCTATATAGAATTCCGTTAATGGTTTCAAAATCATTATTTGCTAGAGACATACACTGTGAAGTATATAACATAGATCATCGTTATGGGCGGTTGGTGGGCGGTTTAGAATTATGATTTGACATAAATAATAAAATTTGCGACCTTATGAAAGAAAAAATGAATAAAAAGGTCAACTTTTTAAGTGAATTCTGAGTCATAATTCAAAAATGTAAACCAACTACCAACTCTGTACGCTTATAATCAATAAATATTGATTCTAATAACAAGCATAGTTGGCAACATTGCCAAAATTTGGCATGTTAACGACCTCCACTTTTAGAAATCCGCCTATGGGAGATATATATTAGCCATATTTTGAAACACACAAAAAATAAAAAGTATAATAGATAGAGACATTTTCTTTTTGGTTAATTGCTTTGTATCGTGTAGGGATCTATTTCTTACAATTACAGATTTATACAAGAAATAAAAATTATGTGGGGTAATTTAACCTTAAATTTCAAAGTGGTTTCAAATATCATTGTTGTATAGTGGTTTCTTAGTTCAAATTGCGATAGGTTTTAAATATCATTGTTATATAGTGGTTTCTTAGTTCAAATTGAAAAGTGGTTTCAAATATCATTGTTGATAGTGGTTGCTTAGTTCAAATTTCTAAATTGGTTTCAAGTATCTTTATAGTTTAGTGGTTCCATTATGGACAATCATAATTATAAATTAAATCTAATACAAAGTGATGCCAGATGAATTGTATTTTAGAGATTTTCGAAGTATCTTCGATCACCCGATTCTAATAGCATATTTCATATATTGTCACTAGTGAATTAGAGAATACTTATCTGAAAAGCTCCATGAAATTTGAGAGCAACATAAATATTCATATCTCAAGTGATGTGTTACATTATATTCCTTCACAGATAATTACAACGATAAAGCTTCCATCTAACTTTGCATCGTTTTAGTATACATCTTTTCAACTATTAATTATTAGCTAATGAAAATGTTAATCGGACAGCGAACAAGGACCTCCCAACCAAAGTCCGAGGACTAGAAGGTAAGTGAGATGAAGAGAGTATTTAGTTTTGTTTGACTGAAACGATTTGAACTCAATATTTTATTTACAAATCCTGTAGCCGAAAACTGGGATATGAAGGCCACCTTGAAAGGGGTAGTCTACCTGCATTTAGGGTTCTTATTGGGAGGAATATTCCTCCGAATAAGAGGTCGCCGAAAGTACCCCCATTCAATGAATATGAGGACGGAGGTGGTGGTGGAGGGCCTAAAGGAGGATGGAGAAGGAGGAAGTGGCAAAAAAGAAGAAGGACTTTAGTAGGTAATTGCTATGTTATAAATGAAATTGCGACTATTTATTAGAAAATTAGATATTCGAATGATTTTATTTAATTAATTGTTTGTGTATGTTATTGTACTATTAATTAATTGTTTGTATGTGTTATTGTACAATTAATTAATTGTTTGTATGTGTTATTGTACAATTAATTAATTATTTGTATGTGTTATTGTACAATTAATTAATTGTTTGTATGTGTTATTGTACAATTAATTAATTGTTTGTTTATGTTATTGTACTTTATTTATTAATAAATCACTAATTACTCTCATCTATATTATATAATCTCGATTGTTGTGTGTTTGTCCGGATATTATTTAAGTGATGGGGGAATAGAAACCGCATTTATATATGAGATATGAACTAACTTCCAAAGGTTCTAATGGGTAACATATGTTATAATAGGTAAACAAGTATGCTGAACACGAATTTCGCGTTTATAAATTTCTCAAATTAACCGTAGACTGCAGGATTGATTTTCAGGAAAATAGCATACTCTGTATTTATTTAAATTTAATATACAGAACCTATTAATTTGAAATCCAACAATTGCACAATAATATATCAACATGCTAGAATTTTTGAACAAATTTACTAGAGGATTTCGACAAAAAGTGATGACACATACTTTCTCTTTAATTCGATATAACGCCGGTAACAGTATTCAGTTTAGGCTAATTAATATCAGCCAAAAAATTTAGTTTGTAGATATCCATCTTTTCACTATAGAACACTTATACATATACTGTAGAATGATAACACCATCTCTTAAATTTCGATTTTCTAAATATCTTTTAGAATTAGATTTTTAAAACTTTCTAATGTTAAATTTCTCTACCCTAGAAACCAAAAGTGAGTTTGCGCCAACGTTTCCCCAG
Organism: Hexactinellida sp. DTS-2022; assembly: GCA_028753945.1. Lineage (NCBI taxonomy): Eukaryota > Metazoa > Porifera > Hexactinellida > Hexactinellida sp. DTS-2022. Next base: position 5,805,164 of record JAPNXP010000002.1, read on the forward strand.
AATGTAACTTATCAGATATCAAGTTGAATATTTTTCAATCGTTTAGTTCATTAATAGATCTGTGATTTGTCGGGCTGTATAAGCTTATTCAATTTTTATATATATATTTTTATTTCAAAAGCTTTTTCCGGACAGAAACCCTGTTTTCTTGGATTTTCCCGGAATTCCGTCACGATTAGGTCATTAAATGTGAAAAATGCATCGAAAAGCTTATACAGCCCGACAAATCACAGATCTACTCATAAACTATGCGAGAGAAAAGGATTTAACTTGATATCCAGTATTTAGGAGATCTTTGTTTGTAGTTGTATTAATTCATCTTTTGCTGCGTTTGATATGTATGAAACATCTGCTGGTCTTGCTAGAAATGGATCAATAACCCATGCTAATGAGCTGGCGTATTTAATCTCATCAAATCGTTGCGAAATTTCAGCTTCCAAATTATGCATATGAGCAAGGATAGTTTTAAGACAATCTGGTGGTGGTGATGGATCAGAATCTGTAACAATTTCGCTAAGTAGAGGAAACATGGAAAAATCATTTTTCTCAACCTTGCTAATCCAGTGGACCAAGCAAGCCCTGAGTGCGTTCATTGGGTTAACTGTTTCAATTATTGTTATATTTTCTCCCTGGAGACTCAGACTATATGTATTATATATGGCAAAAATATCTGCTAGATAAGCAAGATAAAAGATAAAATTACTATCACAGCTTTCAAAATACTGCAAATAATTTTTAGCATCATGGTCTTTGAAGAATTCTATTACCGGTTTGTGTAGTTCAAATAATCTCCCTAATACGCGAACTCGCGATAGCCAACGTACTTCTGTTTGAAGCAAGAGTGTTTTGTGTTCTTCATCAATACACAATACGCTAAATAACCTAATATTCAATGGCCTTGACTTATTAAATTTAACGAGTTTTATTCAGACTGATAGCACATCATTTAGTATCGGGGAAAGCTTCTTTGCTGCCAGTGCTTGTCGGTGCAAAAAAACAATGTATAAATTTGCAATTTGGGGCAATTGGTTTCATCCTGGCTACAAATCATTTGTGAACACCCATCATGGAATGTGCACCATCGGAACAGCAACCGACGAGTTTTTGAAAATCCAATTCATGAAGATTAAAGAAATCCAAAATTTGACTATGGATATCTTCTCCTCGCGTTGTTGTTGATAAATTAACAGAATGCAATAGATCTGAAATTAAACTATTATCATTAGCGTTTAAGGCCCGTCTTTACTCAAGATGGAAATCGACATTAGAGTGTTTTTGGATAGTATCCAGTATCGTCTAGCTGCACTGAAAATTTCAGGTGAATCTGACCTCTACTTTTTCAGTATAGACTATTTTAAAGCATAGAAATGTGTACATCATCACCCAAAGGTCACTTTTCAAATGAAATAAAAATTCCGGGAGCGCGCCCGGACACAGTTTTGATCCAAATTTGTTGAAACCAAATTTAAACTAAAGAATACATATGGTCTGAGGTAAGGAACCTTGATATATTCTTTACAATCTAAACTTTCAAAGTTATTGACCTTTGAAATTCGACTTTGACTGCCATTTTTCATAATTTTGACGAATTTTGAAGAATTTATTGGCTTGGCAGTTAAAGTCTGACTTCAAAAGGCTGGGATTTTGAAAGTTTGAATTGTAGAGAATAAATCAAGGTTCCTTACCTCAGAACATATGGATTCTTCAGTTTAGACTTGGTTTCAACCAATTTGGACCAAAATTGTGACCGGGCGCGCTCCCGGAATCTTTTTTTAAATTTACTTTTCGCACTATTTGAACATGATCAGAATGAATTTAATTTGTTGCAATCATTAGGATAATGGTTCAATTTGTTCTTCCAGTGTGTTTGCAATACTATATGGGTGATATTAGAAATTTAATGCTAAAATCTAGAGTTTATTTATCAGGAGTTGTAGATTTGCTAAATCATCAAAAATTGGCACATTTCTATGCCCATATATGGTCATTTTGAACCCGGAGTTAGTTAGGCTCACAATATGTATTATGGACGGATAGGAAGTCGGGTAGTGCAAGCATTTTGCACACAAAATTGTAATTGTATGTCCACGGGTTTGTGAGAAACCATAATATAAAATCACACGGACCACCCAATGAGATGAACATTTTGAAAAGATTATTTGTTGCAAGGGTCACAGATTTGGTCAAAATTTAATGAAATCAAGTGTGAACTATTAAATACACTTCTATTTAGGGAATGATCCTAACTCTAAGCTTCAAAATGCAAATTTTCAAAGTTATAGCCATTTGAAGTTAGATTTGTCAACTTGGCAGTCGAAATCTAAGTTCAATTGGCTATAACTCTGAAAATTTGAATTTGAATGGTATAAATTTTGGTATACACCCAAATTACATATGCAATTATGCTAATGTATGAATAACAACGTGAATGATTGAAAATTGAGACTGTGCGAGCCTACAAAACTCCAAACATTTGAAAAAACACCTTTCATGATGACCTGCACATTCCAGGCACATATAATGGTCACTACAGCAAAACGAGATATCAGATTCACCTGAAATTTGAAATGTAGCTATACTTTATAGGGTGTTATCCAAAAACAATCAAATCTCAATTTCTCTGAAGAGCATTGTAGGGCTGGAAATTGCTAACACTGAATTTGGCAAGATAACAGAGATTTTTCCCTTTCACATTGCCATAACGTGTTAAAAACTTCTCAGAATTTAAAAAAAAAATTCAAGCTGATCTTCCCGATAATACTACATATAATAATGAAATAAGCTCAAAAATAGTTATTTTGAAATCTTGAGTAAATATCGGCCTTAAGTAACGAACAAACACGAGTAGCAAAGCCTCACTTGCAACAGTAGTACTTTCATCCAGCTGGATAGCATAATACGGAGAATTACGGACTTCCTGAATAAGTTGATTCTCGCAGTACACAGCCATTACATCAATTCTTCTCTTCACTGTATCGTTCGAAAGAGGAATTGATTTAATCTTTTGTGCAGAGCTTTCACTTAACATTGTTGCAACAATATCAATGCAACATGGCTTTATTAATTATTCTGCTATAGTATGAGGTTTCTTGGCCTTCGCAATAGCCAGGCTTACATTGAATGATGCAATAACTGCATTATCCACGTCTCGTGCTTTCTTTGTGAAGAGATTAAGGATAAATTACCCCACGTGAATGAAAGTTCTTGTATTAATCTGTATTTGTGAGAAATAGATACCTATACGATACAAAGCAATAAACCAAAAAGAAAATGTCCCTAGTTATTATAGTTTTTATTTTTTGTCGGTTTCAAAATTTGGCTAATACAAATCTCCCATAGTGCGATTTCGAAAAGTAGTGGTAGATATTATGCGGTAATTTGGCAATGCGGCCATCAATGTTTGTTATCAGAATCAATATTGAAAGATTATAAGCGTATGGAGTTGGTAGACGGTTTACATTTTTGAATTAAGAAATGAAATTTGTTTTTTCAAACATTTTATCAAATTTCGCATAAAAAGATAACATTTTTATTGATTTTTTGGTTTCAAAAGGTCGCAATATTTTATATTTAGATCTTATCAGAATTCTAAACCGCCCACCAACCGCCCATAACGATGATCTATCTGATAGAACACACTGTATAGGTATTTAGCAAATAATGATCTTGAAATCCACACACATATCAGGTGGAGTATGAAGAAATCCCCCTATGGGGCTTTTGTGTTAGCATAAAACTTCACGCCCAATAAAATCGTGGTTATAGAAAATAATAAGATTTCGTTCTCAGTTTGAATTTAGCTATAATGTCTTCTATCATATATCTGAAATTCAAACTCCCACCTTCAAAACTAAATTCATGTGTTTTTTTGGGTGAATCTGCCGTAATTTAACCTTAATTATTCATTACTTATACTAGTTTTAATTAAACCGACAACACTTACTTAGTCAATTTTAATGCATTTTATGTATCTGAAATTTCAATTCAATGTTTATATCAAATATGTGCATGTATTAAACATATTGTTACTATTGTAGATTGTTTTCTCAATTCGCGGACGGTTTCAGAGCCGAAATATATCAAAAATGTAGAAAAACGGATTAAAAAAGACCAAAACAAACAAAATAAGGATTTACACACGTTTAAGGTTAATATACGGCAGATTCAGCCAAAAAAACACAAAACATTCCTTTTGAAATTAGGTTTTTGATTTTGATATTTTTGAAATTTTTGAAGACATTATTGCTAGTTCAAAACGTAAAGCGAAATAAAGTTATCTTCTATAAACTCGATTTTATCACATTTGGAATTTATGTGGAAATACAGTAATACCTCGTTTTACGCGGTTTTTTTTACGCGTTTTCGTTTTACGCGGAACAATTTTTTGTGACCAAAACTTTTTTTACGCGATCCTCAACTCGTTTTACGCGGTTTATCTATAATTTTCATACAATTAATTCTCTTTTTTATGGATTTTTTCGATAATTTTTAAGATTTAGTGGTAACAAAGCGGTTCTACATTTCCAAAAAAACAAAAATGATGATTTAGAGATAGTAGATAGTTAGGGATATGTATTTGTCGTATAGGTAGTTCATCCAAATATATTATTGGTCAAATGAATACATATTTGGTTCACTATTCACACTAGAGATACCCGGTTGTAGGAGGTACCCGGAGGTGTAGGGTTGCAGTGTGAAGGGAATTTTAATTCCCTTCACACACAATTCCCTTTCTGTGGGAATTCCCAAGTATTCTCACAAGTTGGTTTCCATCAGGATTCCCATAGGTTAAAATAATTTCCATTTAAAACGATATTGGAAATCCTATGGGAATTCCCATGGGATTAACATACACACGGAAACCTTGGCTATCTGAGAGTTCCGGATGTTGGATTTTTTTTTGTTTAAACACTAGGTATTTAAAATTTTATTCGATGTTTATAATATTGGGACACGCATCTATTGTTTTAATATGTGTTACTATGAGAATGAACCGTTTTTTTTACCCGATTTCGTTTTACGCGGGCTTTTCAAGGAACGCATCTACCGCGTAAAAAGAGGGATACCTGTATAATAATATTATCATTCTCTTTAAACTTGAATTCGTGCTTACCACTGAATTCAGAATATCAAATAACCTAGTTATGCATAATTTCATTCTGATCTAAGAAATATTTTGGTTGTTATGACTATTCAAAGTAAATACTTTTGACTATTGGAATTGCTATTTTGCGGTTATAGAAAGTTAAGGCCAAACTATACTGCAAATGGGAAAATGAGTTTAATTCGTTTTCCTGTTTGTTTCACACTGGTAAATAATCTGGCAATTTTTTTTTGAATTCTGAGTAGATTTGAAGTCAGTAGGGCTCTGTGACCCAGGAATTCCCTGTTATATAGCCAATTTCGGACGAAAATTTAAATTACGGCCCCACAATGCTCGTCAGATAAATTGAGATTCGATTGTTTTTGGATAGTACCCTGTAAAGTATACCTACATTTCAAATTTCAGGTGAATCTGACCCTTAGTTTTGCTGTAGCGACCTTTATAAGATCCTGGAATGTGATGGACATCATGGAGGGTGACTTTTTCAAATGGGTTAAAATGTTTGTAGGCTCGCACTGCCATAATTTACTATCAATTTCGTTGTTATTCATCCAATAGTATCTTTGCATATATACTTAGGATCTAAACCAAAATTTTCAACATTCTAATCGAAAAATTCTGATTTATAGTCATTTAAAGTCAGATTTGGATTGTCAATGTGCCAAGTCAGACTTCAAAGGGCTGGAACTCTGAAAGTTCGCATTGTAGAGTTTAGATCAAGGGTCATTCCCAAATTGAATATATATTCATTAGTTTACACTTGGTTTCAAACAATTAGGATAAAAACTGTGAACGCTCAAGTAATTGAAACTTTCTGACCTTTCAACTCATTGGGTGGTCCTTTCACTTTTCTATTTTGAATCTCAGTAACCCGTAGACCAATAAATAAAATTTTGAGTGCAAAATGATCCCAATACCCGGTTTACTATCCCTCAATAATACATTTTGAGACCCTAACTCGCACAATTTTTCCAAATGACCATATATGGGCATAAAGTGTGCCCATTTTTGATGATTTTCAAATATTTTTCTCGAAAACTATAAACTCTAGAACTTAGCACTAACTTTGTATTCACATCTATGTACTATTACCAACTCATATGAAAAACGGATGAAAGCATTTGCAAAATAGTTATAAACATATAAATTCACCTGATTTGAGTCAAAATAGTGGTGTATGTAAAAACCTACAATTATAACTTTTGGTCTAGATTCCACAAATTTGCTTCAATATGTTCGAAACCAAGTTTGAATGAATGAATACATATGTTCCATTATAGAAATACGTTTTTTAACACTTCCGACAAAAACTTTCAAAGTAACAGCCCATTGAAGTCAGTCTTTGACTGCCAAACATCGAAATGTTATAGGTTGGCGGTAGAAATCTGACTTCAAAGTGCTGTAACTCTGAAAGTTTTTTTCGGAAGTGTTAAAAAACGTATTTCTATAAAGGAACATATGTATTCATTCATTTAAACTTGGTTTCAAGCATATTGAACCAAATCTGTGAAATCTAGACCAAAAGTTATGATCGTCCATTTGAAAACTGAGCTTTTGATGATGATGCATACATTCCTAAGCTCTAAAAAGGACGCAACTTCGAAAGTATGAGTCAGAAACAGCTGAAATTTTAAATGCTGGTTTATTTTATAGGGTACTATCCAAAAAGATCATAATCTCAATATCATTCTTGAGTATAGTTTGGCCTTAATAATGCTTCATAGCAGATTTTGAGAACATTATTCTTGAGAATTACTTCTCTTTTGAATATTATGATATACATGGAATAATTATATATATTAGATATACCATAATAACATCTCAGTATAAATTGATTATGGGATGTGGCTAACGAAAGATTTACAATTCGGAAAAATATTCTTGCTTAGTCCCACTCCTTCAAGATAATTGGAAATATCGTTTCCAGGCTCATTGGGGTTTTATAGTGTTTTTAATATAAGGTAGACATATTAATCAACTCGGAACATGCGAACATATATCTACACAACTTTTTATGTGTTAACACAGTATATCTCGCCTAATTGGCACACGTTTGTTTCAGACATGTTCTCTTATTACGAGGTGTCCCCAATTTACCGAAAGTTTTTAGATGTCAGCGGTCTACTAGTGATTTGCAATAATTTCAATTGTAAATCTGTTGTAACAGACGGCCTACGGACCCTTGAGGCTACTCAAACTTTTAGTACGATATTATTATTTTCTGGTCAGTTTTGAACATTGTGAGAAGTACTATTTAAAATCTCTTCAAAATTGAGATTTCCAGAAATAATTTAGACAATAAACCCTTATCATGGCCCACTATAATACGGTTCAGCTGTTGTCCCGATTAAATTTGACCCAATTAAGCTGAGTTTACATTAGTGGCATAACATCATTTTGTTGGTATCGCTTTCAACTAATGCACCACATTAACCTAGATGAGCTCCAAATTATTGTATGTTTTTTTCTTACAGTTAAATTATTAAAGTATACTATCTTTAAACTTTGTCAAGTTATACAAATGCTTGCCAATAATGAGTGATGAGTGTTGACACGCAATTTCGAGTGCAGAAAATACTACTTTCCTCATTTCTCGATACTCTGAAATGTTCTAACGGTTTTTTTTCGGGTTGGTGTGGGTTAGTTGCAAGAGAAATATTTTAGAGGAATTTGGATTCCTGAATTTGAATCAAGTATATTTCTGTTTTAATTGAGCACCATCTAGGTTTCGAATTATAATTATACCCAACGTGATCCATCATAAGTTAATAATATAGTTTGAACCGCTATCTCATACGCAAATAGCGACTTTCAGTAATTACCATTTCCTTCCAATGTGTGATGCACTCCATAAATATTCTAGACAAATACCTCCAAAGAATATTAACACACGGTGACATTAATTTGATTGTTTACATAGAACCATATGTTGTGAGTACAGGACAGATTTTATCAAATTGGTAGCATCTACTGTTGATCAAGATAAAATAGAGATCTAAATTTCAACGTGGTAGATGAAACTAATGAAATATTATGTAGGGTATGTCTTCCCAAGAAGTTGAAACTCTCATTATGCTATGTCAGCATGCACAAACTAGCAAAGTTTGCACTGAAATCATTACTATTTCGGATGAGCTGAAAAGTGCCCTGTCTATATAGGAACAATTCGAAATTTATTTCATATGTTACTATGAAATGAAAATTACAGGGTTAATATATTTTTGCCAAATTACGGATTGACGATTTGGCCTTATTCCAGTCTCATCTTTGGCTTAATTCCATTCCTTATTTAGTCAACTCAATATATTATCTATAATAGTCCACCACTGCCGTATGGTTTCCAGCTGGACTTTGGTATTATAACGAAGCTATGGAAAATAACCAATAAATGAGCTTGATATAAAATATTAATAGAAAATCAATTACCTACGAAATATTATTTTCATTATTCATTAGTGTGTGAATCTGCAAGAGAATCCTGATGGCTCATGTATTCTGATTTTTCTCTTTGAGTGTCTCTTTTTTCCAGCAACATGGTATAATTTCCTGATGGAGCACACTAAGAGATCATTCTTACGAATCCATCTTTGATGATGTCCTAAAAGCTGTATTTTCGTGATACCATCTTACGATATCTTTTCATCAGTTATTACATACTTTGAACGGAAAATCCTTCTTTATGCTAAATCCTCCTAACCAATCACTTCATTTTAAACACTACATCTATATATGTAGTATATAGATCCAGAAAAAAAAAATACTAAAATCGGTCTAGAACTAATTTTTTTGGTGTTTTTGCTTTTTTTATTAATATTAACCCCTATTATGACGAAATCTTTCAAAAAATCAATAAAACGGACAAAGTGAGTTTGCGCCAACATTCACCCAGAAGTTTGTATAACAGATATCAAGTTAAATTCTTTTCTCTCGTATAGTTTATTAGTAGATCTGTGATTTGTCGGGTTGTATAAGCTTTTCGATGCATTCTTCACATTTTATGACCTAATCGGACGAAATTCCATGAAAATCCAAGAAAAGGGGGTGTTTTTGTCCTAAATCTTTTTTTAACATAAAAAAATACTTATAAATTTGATAGAGATTATACAATAATAAAATTACAGATCTATTCATGAACTACACGATAGATAAAGATTCAAATTGATATCTTGTAAATACACTCCTTGGGGAATGTTGGCGCAAACCCACTAGGGTATAGGAATTTAACATTAGCGAAATTTAAAAAATCAAAAATCAAAGAAAATATTGTAAAATCTAAATTTAAAAGACGATGTTATCATTCACTATGTATAAGTGTTCTAGAGTAAAACAATGGGTAAGCTGAGACCAGGGGTTTATCTATGTGCCGGACAGGCACCTATAGGTGCCATTCCAGCATCGGCCGCGGACCCAGGGTGCCTGCATTTTAAGGTTAAATTAGGGCAGAATCAGGCAAAAAAACACATAAATTTCGTTTTGAAGTTAGGTTTTTGATTATCACATATATGATGGAAGACATTATAGGTAGTTCCAAACTGAAAACGAAATCCAATTATCTTCTATAAATTCGATTTTTGGGGCCTGCAGTATTATGGTTAAACAAAAGTCCCATAGGGGGATTTTTTCAGACTCAACCTGATAAGTGTGTGGTTTGCAAGATCATTATTTGCTAAAGACATATCCTGTGCGATATATCACATAGATCATCGTTATGGGCGGTTGGTGGGCGGTTTACACTTTTGATAAGATCTAAATAAAAAATATTGCGACCTTTTGAAACCAAAAAATGTATAAAAAGGTCATCTTTTTATGCGAAATTTGATAAAATGTTTGAAAAAAAGAATTCCAAGTCATAATTCAAAAATGTAAACCGTCTACCAACTCCGCACGCTTATGATCTTCAAATATTGATTCTGATAACAAACATTGATGGCCGCATTGCCAAATTACCGCATAATATCGACCACCACCTTTGGAAATCGCCCTATGGGAGATTTGTATTAGCCAAATTTTGAAACCGACAAAAAATAAAAAGTATAAAAGATAGGGACATTTTCTTTTTGGTTTATTGCTTTGTATCGTATAGCTATCTATTTCTCACAATTACAGATTAATACAAGAACTTTCTATCACGTGGGGTAATTTACCTTAATTCGATTTAGGTGCCATGTCGGAAATAAATTTAGGTGCCGGGTTGGCACTTAAGGATGCTTCGGGTGAGAATTTTGGTCTTTTAGTGACCAAATTGAAAAGCGAGTTTATTCTGTGAAATGAAGCTAATATATCATTAAATTATGTGAGAAGTGAATTTTTTGGAAAAAATATTCTTCAAAGTCTTCAAAATGTCTATTTGGTGACGTCATTGTTGATGATGTAGCTTTTTTATTATCTTAATTGACATTCCTTGGTTTTATATGTACCTTATCTTGCACTTATATACTTTATGTATATAAACTAACATTAATTAGCACAAATATCTCAGTGAATAGCATATATTTCCAAAACCAGTTGATAATGGGCTAGAAAGTCTGATCTGCATATTTTTGTAATTTTTATATGCATCATCAACAGATTAATTGACTATATTATATAATTCAACTCAATTGTCATATATATTAGTATATTCATACTGTATCCCAACTAGTGTATACATATTATACATATTAGAGCATTAATCACTACGTAAGCCATGATTTAATTCTGATAATGATGTCCCAAAAGAAAGCGGACTCCATTAATACAACATAAACTTGCATATAATTCGATTTAATCAAGTAGTTTGTCTACTATGATGTTTCAATACATATTTAGTATATAGTATGAAACTTATCTAGTATATTTAAACTAAATCCGGTTGTAATACGGACAAATTTAATAGACATATGTATTTCACATTCGAAAAACTTCAGCCTTCAATTACTCAATTGTAGTTTTTTTGACATATCCAGAATTTTATCTAATAGAGTTCATAAGGGATTGCTTTCAAAAATTCAGATATAGTTCTTAATAGTATAATGATCATTTTGCAAGCTCATTGAAGCAAACTAACTATTACTGTCTGAGTAGAGACCATGCAAGGAGAAAAATATCACTTTCTGGCCTCTTTTTTGACGAATTTTAGGATTCGTTGGTTAAGAATTGGTTAAACTTGGGATAGGCGTCTGGTGAGCAAAGGAAATGTAGTGCTAATAGTATTGATCAATCATGCAAACTTTTGGAGCTATATCGATTATACTTTACAAGAATTAATTCAGTGAAATCTAATAAAACAGTATTACCCCTATGGGGAGGCATTTCCTAAAGAATTTAATGCTACTCGAAAAATAGTTTGGACTTAGATATGCTGTATACATTTTAAGCTTAGTTGTGCAATTACAGAGCAGATTGGAGAATTACACTTCAATATCTACAAAGACGCTAAAACCACCCATACCGCTAATACATTTTTCACCCTAAGCACCCTTAATTCGATGCTGGGAGTCTGGCCAGAAATTCTGCATAAACAAATTTACCTCCTTCAAATATTGCCGCATCATTGAATTATACCGATCATGTATTATGGCTAATACCTTTTGTGTGTCTAAAAAAAATTACCTCTAAAATAAAGTGCCTGTCAAGTAATTTCTAGATAAACTCCTGCATGAACAGTTAATTTTGGGTGCCGGCCGGATTTTGTATGCTTCAAAAAGTGCCAGTCCAAAAATAGCTGTGTAAACCCCTGGCTGAAACATGGCTTACTATATAGTATACGGCTGTGTATGGTCCCGACTTAGCATTCAAACATTACGACCCGTTTTAAATTTCATTCAAAGCTAAACAAAGCCTTCTATTGTGGTTATTTAGGTTGTATGTGGGGTAATCAACCATTGTGAATCCATTGAAACCACTTTTGAGAATCTCAGATTTGTGGTTAAACTATTTAGGCGCCATTTAATGATGATGGTAACAATTTTTGGGAAAATGTATTTTTGTAAATTTCATAAATTTCAGTTACTTCCTACTTTCTAATAATTTTATAATAGGAATACTAAAATAGGAATATATTTCCTACCCCAAGGTCTACTAAATTACAAAATGGCGACATTCTAATTTTTTTGTAATTATAAAGCAACCACATGCTAAAATACAAGTATTATCCGAATTACAACTTACTATTTTCGTCCATAAAACGTATATAATTGCTGGTTTATATATATCCATTCTCATTACATATTCGGAAAATGTATTCTATGTATATTAGCAAATTATTTTCATTTTCTTGTAGTTCTTTAGACTCGAATTGTATATTTTTTGTATATTTGTGGTGTCATCATTAAATGGCGCCTAAATAGCTTAACCACAGATCAGAGATTCTCAAAAGTGGTTCCAATGGATTCACAATGGTTGATTACCCCATATACAATCCAATAAACAACAATAGAAGGCATGTTTTAAATTTGAATGAAATTTAAAACTGGCCATCTTGTTTGAAGGCCAAGTCGGGAACATACACAGCCGTATATATAGTTAGCCATGGCTGAGACTATAATTCTTTGCTGATATTGATTAGCCTTAGCTTATAAGAATTTTATTTTATTGACCCTGAGAAGCTGGTGTTTATTTAGAACATTGTATTATATATCTAGTAGTACTTGCTTTACTTTTGGGAAGTTTATTATTCTTTTTTCAACAATTATTACTTTAGTTGTTTTTTTCAAAAAGTTTCCAATTTTTCAGCCGATAGTATTCCCTCTGGTCCTCTATTAATATATAGATTAGAGTCAAACCAAAGTGGACTAGGACAAACAATATACTAAGTGCAGAGTCTCTCTCTCTCCCTGTCTGTAAGGGCTAGATAAATTGTGGTGTTATATTAGAGAAATGTTCATAATTTGAGACAAACCAAAGTGCACTGCGGTAGCAATATACCAACTGTCCAGTATCCCCCTCCTACGGGCCGGAAGTGCATGTTGAAGTGTGGTTCTATATTACATAAATACACCTAATTCTAGTCAAACCAAAGTGAACTAGGAAAAGCAATATACTAAGTGGACAGTCTCCCAATCTCCTTGGCCGTAAGATAGATAAATTGTGGTTATATATTAGACAAATATGTAGTATTAGATTCAAAACAAAGCCGACTAGGACAGGCAATATACTAAGTGGACAATCTCCCTCTCTCCCTCTTCGTCTTGCAAGTTAAATTGTGGGTTTATATTAGAAAAAATAATTATAATTTGAGACAAACCAAAGTGGACTTGGACAGGCAATATACTAAGTGGACAGTCTCCTTCTCTCCCTGTCCGTAATGGCTAGATAAATTGTGTGTATATATTAGACAAATATGCAGTATTAGGTTCAAACCAAAGTGGGACACGATAACCAATATACTAAGTGGACAGTCTCCATCTCTCACTGGCCGTAGGCTAGTTAAATTTTGGGTTTATATTAGACAAATATGCAGTATTAGGTTCAAACCAAAGTGGTACACGATAACCAATATACTAAGTAGACAGTCTCCATCTCTCACTGGCCGTAGGCTAGTTAAATTTTGGGTTTATATTAGACAAATCTGCAGTATTAGGTTCAAACCAAAGTGGTACACGATAACCAATATACTAAGTAGACAGTCTCCATCTCTCACTGGCCGTAGGCTAGTTAAATTTTGGGTTTATATTAGATAAATAATCATAATTAGAGTAAAACCAAAGTGGACTAGGACAGGCAATAGACTAAGTGGACAGTCTCCCTCTCTCCCACTTCGTAAATACTAGAGAAATCGTGTGTTTATATTCGACAAATAGGCAGTATTAGATTCAAAACAAAGTGGACTAGGACAGGCAATATACTAAGTGGACAGTCCCTCTCTCCCTATTCGTCGAGCTAGTTAAATTGTGGGTATATATTAGATAAATAATCATAATTTGAGACAAACCAAAGTGGACTTGGACAGGCAATATACTAAGTGGACAGTCTCCTTCTCTCCCTGTCCGTAATGGCTAGATAAATTGTGTGTATATATTAGACAAATATGCAGTATTAGGTTCAAACCAAAGTGGGACACGATAACCAATATACTAAGTGGACAGTCTCCATCTCTCACTGGCCGTAGGCTAGTTAAATTTTGGGTTTATATTAGACAAATATGCAGTATTAGGTTCAAACCAAAGTGGTACACGATAACCAATATACTAAGTAGACAGTCTCCATCTCTCACTGGCCGTAGGCTAGTTAAGGCCAAACTATACTCAAGAATGATATTGAGATTATGATCTTTTTGGATAGTACCCTATAAAATAAACCAGCATTTAAAATTTCAGCAGTTTCTGACTCATACTTTCGAAGTTGCGACCTTTTTAGAGCTTAGGAATGTATGCATCATCATCAAAAGCTCAGTTTTCAAATGGACGATCATAACTTTTGGTCTAGATTTCACAGATTTGGTTCAATATGCTTGAAACCAAGTTTAAATGAATGAATACATATGTTCCTTTATAGAAATACGTTTTTTAACACTACCGACAAAACCTTTCAGAGTTACAGCACTTTGAAGTCAGATTTCTACCGCCAACCTATAACATTTCGATGTTTGGCAGTCATCGACTGACTTCAATGGGCTGTTACTCTGAAAGTTTTTGTCGGAAGTGTTAAAAAACGTATTTCTATAATGGAACATATGTATTCATTCATTCAAACTTGGTTTCGAACATATTGAACCAAATTTGTGGAATCTAGACCAAAAGTTATAATGGTAGGTTTTTACATACACCACTATTTTGACTCAAATCTTGTGAATTTATATGTTTATAACTATTTTGCAATTGCTTTCATCCGTTTTTCATATGAGTTGGTAATAGTACATAGATGTGGAAACAAAGTTAGTGCTAAGCTCTAGAGTTTATAGTTTTCGAGAAAAATATTTGAAAATCATCAAAAATGGGCACACTTTATGCCCATATATGGTCATTTGGAAAAATTGTGCGAGTTAGGGTCTCAAAATGTATTATTGAGGGATAGTAAACCGGATATAGGGATCATTTTGCACTCAAAATTTTATTTATTGGTCTACGGGTTACTGAGATTCAAAATTGAAAAGTGAAAGGACCACCCAATGAGTTGAAAGGTCAGAAAGTTTTAATTGCTTGAGCGTTCACAGTTTTTATCCTAATTGTTTGAAACCAAGTGTAAACTAATGAATATAAATTCAATTTGGGAATGACCCTTGATCTAAACTCTACAATGCGAACTTTCAGAGTTCCAGCCCTTTGAAGTCTGACTTGGCACATTGACAATCCAAATCTGACTTTAAATGACTATAAATCAGAATTTTTCGATTAGAATGTTGAAAATTTTGGTTTAGATCCTAAGTATATACGCAAAGATACTATTGGATGAATAACAACGAAATTGATGGTAAATTATGGCGGTGCGAGCCTACAAACTTTTTAACCCATTTGAAAAAGTCACCCTCCATGATGTCCATCACATTCCAGGATCTTATAAAGGTCGCTACAGCAAAACTATGGGTCAGATTCTCCTGAAATTTGAAATGTAGGTATACTTTACAGGGTACTATCCAAAAACAATCGAATCTCGATTTATCTGACGAGCATTGTGGGGCCGTAATTTAAATTTTCGTCCGAAATTGGCTATATAACAGGGAATTCCTGGGTCACAGAGCCCTACTGACTTCAAATCTACTCAGAATTCAAAAAAAATTTGCCAGTTTGTTTACCAGTGTGAAACAAACAGGAAAACGAATTAAACTCATTTTCCCATTTGCAGTATAGTTTGGCCTTAAATTTTGGGTTTATATTAGACAAATCTGCAGTATTAGGTTCAAACCAAAGTGGTACACGATAACCAATATACTAAGTAGACAGTCTCCATCTCTCACTGGCCGTAGGCTAGTTAAATTTTGGGTTTATATTAGATAAATAATCATAATTAGAGTAAAACCAAAGTGGACTAGGACAGGCAATAGACTAAGTGGACAGTCTCCCTCTCTCCCACTTCGTAAATACTAGAGAAATCGTGTGTTTATATTCGACAAATAGGCAGTATTAGATTCAAAACAAAGTGGACTAGGACAGGCAATATACTAAGTGGACAGTCCCTCTCTCCCTATTCGTCGAGCTAGTTAAATTGTGGGTATATATTAGATAAATAATCATAATTTGAGACAAACCAAAGTGGACTTGGACAGGCAATATACTAAGTGGACAGTCTCCTTCTCTCCCTGTCCGTAATGGCTAGATAAATTGTGTGTATATATTAGACAAATATGCAGTATTAGGTTCAAACCAAAGTGGGACACGATAACCAGTATACTAAGTGGACAGTCTCCATCTCTCACTGGCCGTAGGCTAGTTAAATTTTGGGTTTATATTAGACAAATATGCAGTATTAGGTTCAAACCAAAGTGGTACACGATAACCAATATACTAAGTAGACAGTCTCCATCTCTCACTGGCCGTAGGCTAGTTAAATTTTGGGTTTATATTAGACAAATCTGCAGTATTAGGTTCAAACCAAAGTGGTACACGATAACCAATATACTAAGTAGACAGTCTCCATCTCTCACTGGCCGTAGGCTAGTTAAATTTTGGGTTTATATTAGATAAATAATCATAATTAGAGTAAAACCAAAGTGGACTAGGACAGGCAATAGACTAAGTGGACAGTCTCCCTCTCTCCCACTTCGTAAATACTAGAGAAATCGTGTGTTTATATTCGACAAATAGGCAGTATTAGATTCAAAACAAAGTGGACTAGGACAGGCAATATACTAAGTGGACAGTCCCTCTCTCCCTATTCGTCGAGCTAGTTAAATTGTGGGTATATATTAGATAAATAATCATAATTTGAGACAAACCAAAGTGGACTTGGACAGGCAATATACTAAGTGGACAGTCTCCTTCTCTCCCTGTCCGTAATGGCTAGATAAATTGTGTGTATATATTAGACAAATATGCAGTATTAGGTTCAAACCAAAGTGGGACACGATAACCAGTATACTAAGTGGACAGTCTCCATCTCTCACTGGCCGTAGGCTAGTTAAATTTTGGGTTTATATTAGACAAATATGCAGTATTAGGTTCAAACCAAAGTGGTACACGATAACCAATATACTAAGTAGACAGTCTCCATCTCTCACTGGCCGTAGGCTAGTTAAATTTTGGGTTTATATTAGACAAATCTGCAGTATTAGGTTCAAACCAAAGTGGTACACGATAACCAATATACTAAGTAGACAGTCTCCATCTCTCACTGGCCGTAGGCTAGTTAAATTTTGGGTTTATATTAGATAAATAATCATAATTAGAGTAAAACCAAAGTGGACTAGGACAGGCAATAGACTAAGTGGACAGTCTCCCTCTCTCCCACTTCGTAAATACTAGAGAAATCGTGTGTTTATATTCGACAAATAGGCAGTATTAGATTCAAAACAAAGTGGACTAGGACAGGCAGTATACTAAGTGGACAGTCCCTCTCTCCCTATTCGTCGTGCTAGTTAAATTGTGGGTATATATTAGATAAATAATCATAATTTGAGACAAACCAAAGTGGACTAGGACAGCCAATATCCTAAGTGGACAGTCTCCTTCTCTCCCTGTCTGTAATGGCTAGATAAATTGTGTGTTTATGGTTAAATTACGGCAGATTCACCCAAAAAAACACATGAATTTAGTTTTGAAGGTGGGTGTTTGAATTTCACATATATGATGGAAGACATTATAGCTATATCGAAACTGAAAACGAAATCTAATTATCTTCTATAAATTCGAAATTATTGGCCTTGCAGTATTATGCTAATACAAAAGTCCCATAGGGGGATTCTTTCAGACTCCACCTGATAAGTGTGTGGTTTGCAAGATCATTATTTGCTAAAGACCTGTACTGTGTGATCTATCAGATAGATCATCGTTATGGGCGGTTGGTGGGCGGTTTAGAATTTTGTTATGATCTAAATAAAAAATATTGCGACCATTTGAAAACAAAAAATGAATAAAAAGCTCATCTTTTTATGCGAAATTTGATTAAATGCTTGATAAAAAAAATGCCAAGTCATAATTCAAAAATGTAAACTGTCTACCAACTACTTACGCTTATAATCTTTAAATATTGATTCTGATAACAAACATTGATGGCCGCATTGCCAAATTACCGCATAATATCTACCACCACTTTTGGAAATCGCCCTATGGGAGATTTGTATTAGCCAAATTTTGAAACCTACAAAAAATAAAAAGTATAATAGATAGGGACATTTTCTTTTTGGTTTATTGATTTGTATCGTATAGGTATATATTTCTCACAATTACAGATTAATACAAGAACTTTCATTCACGTGGGGGGTATAAGCGTAAGGAGTTGGTAGACGGTTTACATTTTTGAATTATGACTTGGAATTTTTTTTATCAAGCATTTAATCAAATTTAGCATAAAAAGATGACCTTTTTATTCATTTTTTGGTTTCAAAGGTCGCAATATTTTTTATTTAGATCTAATCAAAATTCTAAACCGCCCACCAACCGCCCATAACGATGATCTATCTGATAGATCACACAGTACAGGTCTTTAGCAAATAATGATCTTGCAAACCACACACTTATCAGGTGGAGTCTGAAAAAATCCCCCTATGGGACTTTTGTATTAGCATAATACTGCAAGCCCAATAATTTCGAATTTATAGAAGATATTTAGATTTCGTTTTCAGTTTCGATATATAATTTATTATTTCATGAATTTTTCAGCGTTTATATCTCACAGTATTTAGCATTTATAGCTGTATCCTATCAATGATCAATACCCTCGGAAATCAATGATGTTCCCGGTTATTATTTGAAGAAAATACAGTGCATAATTTTAGTCTTAGCATCGATTATGCCTTGTTGTTATTAAAACTTCTATAAAGTTTTATTAAAGGTTTCCAGCCCCCCCTCAGTTTTTGACTTTTTTAAAAGTTCGGCGTCCCTGCAAATGAACACAAAATTATTTACTCATTACTATCTCCAAGGGACTGTAGTCCTGGAAGATTTGTGAGATGTTCCTATGATGACGATTGGTGGATTGGTATCAAAAGTTAGAGTTTCAAGATATCTTAGTTAAATCATACCTGCCAACCGTACAGGGATTCCCCTGTACAGTACAGGAATTTTGACCATTTTCACTTGACCCCAGTGCCGGATTACCGCACGTGCAGACTGTGCGATCGCACAGGGCCCGGAATGTTTGGGTGGCCCGGTGACCCCTCTTACAGTCTATATTTGGTCAGCCCGTGACCGGGGGCATGGACTACTATGGGATTCATTCTTAATTGGTGTGGTTGTCACTTCGTCTACGAACTGGTTTATTAATGGATTAAGTCGAATTGTGAAGATACATAAGAATTGTTTATTCATAACAATTAAACTCAATTTCCAAATAGTATATCTAACTTCCCTACATTACATATATACGATAATCAATAAGACGATTTAGTATAGTACTGTATTTGTAATTTTAGGTTAAATTACGGCAGAGAAACATATTTCTTGTATTAATCACTATTTGTAAGAGATAGATCCCTATAAGATAGAAAGCAATAAACCAAAAAGAAAATGTCTCTATCGATTATACTTTTTATTTTTTGTGGAGTTTCAATATTTGGCTAATACAAATCTCCCATAGGGGTCAAAGTTAGAGTGTAACTTAAATTATAGTATAGGGATGATTTTAGTATGGGATCATTGAAGTCGCACCAAGTTAGGGCCCGACCAGTAGCTAACGCACAGGGCCCGAAGTGTGCTCAACCCGGCCCTGCTTGACCCTACAGGGATTTTTTAAATTTGTACAGGGATTTTTACCTAGGGAAAAATTATTTATTGTGTGTCTATTAATACCTAAACATATCTACACCATCTAAAATATTGCATTTTGTTTTGTGTAAATAATCTGTTCCTATTCGAGCATAGGGATTATCTGTACAGTCTATATAAACTTAAGTTTTCAACTTTACAATAAAGATTTTTTTGGGGTGTACAGGGATTTTGGCCAATGTACAGGGGGAAACAGGAGCCTCGTACAGGGTCCAGGGATCCGTCTCGAATAGTTTGGTAGTTATGGTTAAATTTATGCACCCCAATGGACCATCAAAATACTTCAATTGCTCCCAAAGTGAAGATTTGTGCTGGATCCCTGTTGAAGATATTCATGGAATTATTCAGCCAACGCAGATTTGCAAAAATGGAAGGGGCATATCAGCTATCATAATTAATATATATTAATATTATTGCAAATAAATATTGACAAATAACTGCTTTATCAAATTAAATTAAACTATCCAACTTCTATTACGGATAATTTTAAGTAAGATTAAATTCCTTACAAGAGAATAGCACATAACGCTTACAATTTTCAAATTTATCACGTGTTTGAGTGTTATTATAAAATGCCAAAGGGGGGAAAAAATATAAACAAATGAAAGTAATTACAAAATGGCTTATATAACATACGACAGGGACTTCTTTAATATAGGGACTGTAAACTTCGTTTTACGGTAAAATTAGCGTAGGCCTAAAACAGTATTGTTACTTATTGATATCCCGTAATCCGCTAATGCTAGACACAGGAAATGTATTATTGTCGTATAGGAAGTCATATTTTGGGAGTCCAACGGTGATATTGGTTTATCGAAAATATTTGTGGAATGTAAGTTATGCGATTTTCACACCCTTCCATATATGGTAATATTGTTAAAATCTCGAGATTACTTAACTTTATACATATGAAATGTATCATTTTCGTACAGGAAATCATATTTTGGGAGTCCAACGGTCATATTGGTTTATCGAAAATATTTGTGGAATGTAAGTTATGCGATTTTCACACCTTTCCATATATGGTAATATTGTTAAAATCTCGAGATTAGTTAGTTTTATACATATGAAATTTATTATTGGCGAATGGGAAATGGAAATTCATATTTAGGGACTCAGTAGATCACATTGATTTACCTAAGGCGTTCCCCTTAGCCTATATTATTATTTTGGCACTCTCCACAGGAGGATTGCCCCGACCCTGTTTTGTAGTTTAGCTAATTCCCACCTATCAGATATCTGTCATTATGTTGTTTATTAAAAAATCTTGATAAGTTTCTTTCAAATCTATATTTAAATCAATGTTGACCAATAAAATGTATTAAGTGGTGATGAGAAATGGATTTAGGACTACATATTCTGATAAAATTCAAAAAGTTTAATACTTTATACATTAATTTCCCAATAACTCTACTGTTATTCAACAGACCGGCTAACTGGTTAATAAAATCTCTAACCGTTAACCGATGTCAGCAACGGTAACCGGTTAACCGTATCCAGCCTTATTGTTTTTTAATAAACAACATAATGACAGAATGAGATATCTGATAGGTAAGAATTAGCTAAACTATAAAACAGGGTCGGGGCAATCCTCCTGTGGAGAGTACCAAAATAATAATATAGGCTAAGGGGAACGCCTTAGGTAAATCAATGTGATCTACTGAGTCCCTAAATATGAATTCCGATTTCCCATTCGCCATAAATATATTTCATATGTATAAAACTAACTAATCTCGAGATTTTAACAATATAACCATATATGGAAAGGTGTGAAAATCGCATAACTTACATTCCACAAATATTTTCGATAAACCAATATGACCGTTGGACTCCCAAAATATGATTTCCTGTACGAAAATGATACATTTCATATGTATAAAGTTAAGTAATCTCGAGATTTTAACAATATTACCATATATGGAAGGGTGTGAAAATCGCATAACTTACATTCCACAAATATTTTCGATAAACCAATATTACCGTTGGACTCAGAAAATATGACTTCCTATACGACAATAATACATTTCCTGTGTCTAGCATTAGCGGATTACGGGATATCAATAAGTAACAATACTGTTTTAGGCCTACGCTAATTTTACCATAAAACGAAGTTTACAGTCCCTATATTAAAGAAGTCCCTGCATACGATAACCGCGAAGCTGTCGTTGCTGGCTCCACATAACAGTCCATGTCTCATAGTACAAATGAGGCCAAAGAAACATGCAATTTGACCAATTTTCAATTTTTGTACAATAGCTATGACGTCATATTAAAACATGTCTAATTGCACCTGACTACCCAATATAATAATAGCTCATATTTTGATTTAGGCAATTATAAGGTGTAAATAATCACTTAGTGAAACCATTCTTAATAGGTGATCAGGTCCAATTATAATTTACCTGGGTTAATTGAGACGTACGCGTACAATTGAGTTTGCTTAATTAATTAATTAATAAGTTTTGTTAATTGGAAGTTACTTTCAGTTCCACAATAGTTTAATTTAATTCCATTCATCAATAGCAAATTCGCTATTAGCAAGGAAATATTGATCAAAATGCGAATTGATATTACGCGACCCCCTGACTGAATACTCATTAATTTTAACTGTGCCGATTACGCTTTGGTATATTCTAATTTAATACCTTGTTTAGCTAGTTAATTACTACGTCCACTATATTTTTACCAAAATGACATGCACAAAAAAATAAAATTGCAGTGTGCAGACTAAGTGATACTAAATCTATATTATGGAGGCAGGATAATTTTGCTGCATAAATAACGAAACATGGTCGGAAGAGTGGTAATTTTAGTTGTTTTAAAAGGAACAAACCGTCACTTCAATTATAATCAGAGTCGCTCATTATGAACACTCGTGTATTTTGAACTAACCCTCTGGTCCCAATGGGATAGTCCACTTCCTTATTGGGAAGTCTTTGAAATATAAACACAATATTTTCGGTCACCTGAGAGTAAAATAACTAATCCTGACTATAGTAATATTTGTGAGCGTAATAGATAAAATAAGAACAAGTATCGGTAGTTTGCTAACATTCTTATCTTGCCACCCTTTCGAGGCGCTGCAGGAATACTAAATGGATAGCTCCTCTTGATCAACAAATGAAAAAATTGAAAAGTTTATCAAAAAATATAACTCACATCGGCCCTCTGAGAGGTGTCAACCAAGAGTATAATCAAAGTTTAGAATAATACTCAAAATAATCGATATTGAAAATCGTGTTTCAATAATACCCAATAATAATAATATAATTTCATTGAAATAATTAAATCATTCACTCCTTCTATGCATTTCAGAAGTTTGATTAAGGAAGACGAACTCCTATGTTCGTTTGTGAAAATTTCTTGCAGAAATCAGAAAGCCCCCAAAAAAGAGCAATCTAATAATGAACTATGGTAACTAGCGCGCTACGCTTGCTATGTTACTTGGGGGCAACGTATGAGGCGCATACAACACACATAATAATTGTTTTAATAGTATAAATATTCACCTGTTACATGGGATGGTGGCCGTTGGGCGTTGGGGGCCCCGATCCCGGGTTACGTTACCCCAAACCTCAGGACCCGAAGCCCAGAATAATTCGCACCAGCTGCCCCTGGTCAGTGACATGGTCACTCATGGTGTAAAAGAATTTTGAGTGACCTGTCGTGGTGATGACACCAGGCACAGCTGGTGAGGTGGTGAATAGAGGAAGAGGCTCGAACAGAGGCTCGTATATGGGAGCGGCGGTGGGAGCGGCGAACGCCGAAAGATTTCTAGTTGCCATCTAACATAACAACAATTTGAAGTAGTGATATTGAGCTCAGTAATAGGATCATGTAAAAGAATATACATTACGAACTTTAAAGTTTCCAGGAGTCGACAACCCACGGCAAGCGGGCCTGATCTGGCCCGAAGGCGAAATTATCCAGCCCGCTGCTCTCTATACACAAGCTCATCTTCATCTCCGATTCGGCCATTAAAATGAAATCCAAATATAGTACACCCTCGCTTATCGGAACAGAGGAGTTCCGATTCAAAAAAAATCTGTTCTGATTTGTGAATTCGTACGATTTAGTGAAGTAATACGATTATATAGGCCTCTATAAAATGAGATCCCGATAATCCGAACAAAACAAGTCCAAACCTTTTAAATCAAAACTAAAATCTCACGAAACAGTATACTACCTAAATACTTCTCTAAGACATTTATTCATAACTAGCCGAGTACCCGCGCTTCGCCGCGGTATTCAAATTACGGGATGTCATAATGAGTAAATTATCATATTTACATATGTCATTGATTGTATTACTAATAGCCGAAGCGCCGCCCTCCGCCACAAAAAGGCTTCTTGGTAGTTCCTGCAAAATATCATTATGTTCCAACGAACTTGTTATATCTGTACCTCTTTAGTGGTATTACCACATGGGAAGTACCATGGCCTACTTAATATACGGCCGTGTATGTCACCGAGAAGGCCATAAAAATAGAAAGCCAGTTTATAAATTTAATTATAGGATAAACTATGTCTCCTATTGTTATTATATGGGTTGTATATGGGGTAATCAACCATTGCGAGTCAAATGGAACCACTTTTGAGAATCTGAGATTTGTGGTTAAGCTGTTTAGGCGCCATTTCATGGTGACGTTAACAATTTATGGTAAAATGAAAAAAATTCAAATATCTTAAATTTCATTTTCTTCCTACTTTCTAGTAATTTAATGATAGGAATACTAAATCGGGATTTATTTCATATTCCAAAGGCTACTAAATCACAAAATGGCGACATTCTAAATTTTTTTAAAAATTATTAACTAACCACATGCTAAATTACAAGTAGTATCCGAGTTACACCTTACTATTTTCGTCCATAAAACGTATATAATTGCTGGTTTATACATATTCATACACATTATATATTGGGAAAATGTACACTCCTTGGCCAAAATAATTTGAACAAGAGGTATTTTAATCCAGACACATTATTCTTCTAGCAGAATGTTGAAGGCTATTTAAAATATCCTAAAATGACTTCACATTTAGTGATATATTTATAAATTAAATTTAAAATGACTTAGCTAAGGGTGTTCCTTATAGGAAACTGATAAATCACTACAAAACTTGTCTATAGATTCTCTGAATACTTCTAAGTAACCTCAGAACTTGATCTGGTTAAAAATAGCGACAAATTTATTCATTCAAGTGAATATGGAATTGTTTTGTCTAGGTATGGATTCTTTTAATATGCAGTTATGTGCGTCTATTCAATATAACATAGGCAGTGTCAAGCATCTTACTTAGTTTCTAATTGTTCTAGAATGTTCTCTAGCTCAATTCAACTATATAAAGGCCTAATCTTTCCAACCAAAGACCCACAACATCGGATTTCGAAATTCCATCAACGAATATGAAGGGGAGAGCGTCTAAGGTATGATTTTTTGATTGTTTATTATATTTTGAGATTGTTTCTCTCTTATTAGTAGAAGTTTGGTGTTTTTTAAATGTTAGTGGTATAGAACTTGTAGAAGAAATTTGAGCTCTTAACATATCTTGATTTCTTCACACTCCGTGACATTAGCCCCCAAACACCGGCATTTATATTATTTTGAGAAAAAGGCCGCAAAGAACCCCCACACGATTAAATTTACGAAGTAGTATTCGATAACTATACCATCTAACTTAAAATGGATTATTGATGTTACTAGGAAGTTGGAACTAAGCTCTAGCTTATTATTTAATTTCAAAGTTCATGGTTTCAGTTCTGAAATGACACCACCATATATGGGTATGTAAATTTATAGAAGAGTGACCATTTGGTTATGAGTCTCATTTGTACTTCCAATGAGTTTGTAGTAGGATATTGATGTGAATAGATGTTTAGAGCTAAACTCTAGAGTTTATACTTTCGTTGGTATAAATTTTGCTGTGTCATCAAAATTGGGCACATTACATGCCCATATAGGGATCATTTTGAAAACGGAGGGTGTTAGGCTCCCAAAATGTATTATGTACGTATAGGAAGTTGGGTATTGCGAGCATTTTGAGACGTAATTGTTGATTCTAGCTGCTCGGGTGCCTGAGATAGAAAATGGACAAGAAAACGTACCCTCGAATGAGATTATAGACCATAAATGTTTAGATTTTCACTTTTTGCGAATTCTTTTTGATCAATTGTTGTTTATTTTCGTCATTGATTGCTAGGATAGAGTAATGATACCACCAATCTTACCATTGTTGAGGAATACAGTACTGATAATAGTTCAAAGTGTTGAAACCAGTGATACGCTGTACAAAATAGATCATAACTCTGAAAATACGCGTGGACGTGGCTCAAAACCAAATACAAACGTTAGTTATGGTCCTTCGGCAGTGTTTGGTACAAAAAAAAAATTAATTTAAGTTGTTTTTTGGAGTTAAATTTCCGATTTTTCCCTATAAGGGACACCCTTAGGACATTTTCAAAAAAACATCCATCAAGTGGCATAGTATTGTTGCCACGTGCCACTTGTGGCGCAAGTGGCATCAGTGGGAATGAGGCTGTATCTCAGTATAAAATGATCGTAATTATTAGATATTTGCCACCTAGAGTAGTTCGATTGTATATCGAATTCAAATCCGAAATCAGATTTTGTATATATTAATTGCCTCATAATTATCCGAAATTAAATATTTAATTATCTCATTATATAGTCAATGAGTTTATCACCTCTCTATAAAAATTAAAATTTAAAAAAATTGCTATATTCTTATATACTTAACATATCCTTTCATCTAAATACTATTGTAGAAGCACACAGTATGTTGCTAGGAACCCTGACTGTTTATAAAATAATTATTGGTGTAGAATACTTTTGGCCAGGCAGTGTATACTAAGTATATTAGCAAATTATTTTCATTTTCTTGTAGTTCTTGACTCGAATTGTATATTTTTGTATATTTGTGGTGTCATCATTAAATGGCGCCTAAATAGCTTAACCACAAATCTCAGATTCTCAAAAGTGGTTCCATTGGACTCGCAATGGTTGATTACCCCATATTCAACCCAAATAATAACTATAAGGGCATAGTTTATTCTAGAATGAAATTTATAAACTGGCCTTCTATTTTTTTGGCCTTCTCTGTGACATACACGGCCGTATATTAAGTAGGCCATGGAAGTACAGAAGATAACTGTATATTCGAAGTGTCATTTGTCAGTATTGGGGCTTAGAGTGTTGTAAAAATGAAACTTGAAATTTACGTGCTTCCTGACCTGATAGTACCCAGAATTGTGCAGGGAAAATTAATCTGTCCTGTATAGTTAGATTATTTGTAAGCTGTGAATTCCAGTTGGTTAGTATGTTGTTTGTTTTGCCTCTGTATTATGTCATGGTGTCCTAGTTCTGGCATGGATTACGATCTCTGATGAATCAGATATAGAAAGTGAAATGTGAAATGTGAAATATGTTAAAAATATTGTAAACAGTTGTATAAATATTACGGGGACCATAGGAATGAGACTATTGACAACTCAATGCAAGCTGAAATTTCATTGGTTAAATCATGTCAGCTATAGCAAGGGACATTCAATTGTTGTTTTCTTTCATACACAATTGACCCATTGAATTATAGACCAATAAAACTCGAGTCAGAATAATGTGAGAACTCTGCGATCTGATATGTCAAGGTCGGTACCCTCGCGAAGTGTGAAAAATATGCATGGGGTAAATTGCAAATTATGCATTATATTGACTTTAAAATATCATATTTGGATTCCTCATACACTAAAACAAAGATTGCATGTTTGAAATGTTTTTCTAGCACCACTGTGGACTTTTAATAATTCCCATTAAAATGTATGGGTGGGTGCCAAAAATCACATATTTTGAGTTAACTAAGCGAGGAATATAAATATCTCTTAAAAACTCCTAATTCAGTGTGGTGGGGTAACTCCTAGATGGCATACAAATTTTTGTTCAGATCTGTCAAAAACTCTCGGAGGAGATGTGAGGACAGACATACACACACACAAACCTACTACTTTATATACCGTATTGTCTTGAATAGTTATTGTTTTTTAGGCGATTTTATAACCAATAATTTTTGTGACTTTTCGAGAATATCACATGTTGATACAAATTATTAGTATTTGTCGGTTGATAATCGTATTGCCATTAAAATTCAATAAATATATTTACTCCGGGCAGCGGTAGTAAATGTTATTTGCCAATTTGGGGGGGCGATTATTCAAGGGGGGCAATTATACGAGGGGGGGGGCTACTATTCAAGGAAACACGGTATATAGATTCCATTGTAGTATTCAATTTTATGCATATTTACTCAAAATTAACAATTCTACAATGGAAAAAGCACGAGTAAGACCAAAGGATGGTAAATCGCTTGGCCTGACTAATGAGGTAAATTACTCAATCAGGTCCGCAGGCTCAAAAGTTTGCCGACCCCTGCAGTTTAAACGATAAAAGAAAAATCTAAACTACAATTAAATATGGAGTTGTCATAACTGCACATCTAAAGCGGAATGCAAAACATTAATGAGCCAATTATATAAATACCAGGAAGCTAAGGTGCCAACTTGATTGCGTGATTTGGAATACACAATTCTAAATATTAACTTACTTGAAGATAAATAGGAGAACACAACAAATCACAAAAAGGTCGAGGAATGGAAGTAATGAAACATGATCAATAATTAATTAATTAAACAATAACGAAAAATGTAATATATAAATTACTTACAAGGACTTGAATAACAAACGATTAAGGCTCGACCCACACCTTCAGAGAAATTAAACCACTTCCAATTAATTGGGTTTTATTGCTTATTTCGATAGGTCTATATGTTGTGTATATTCCCTGAAAACTTAATCCAGAAATATTAAATACTTTAGGAGATATGGAACTGAAACCAAAAGATCGCAATATTAATGTCCGAATTTTCGAAATGTTTTCGAGAATCAAAACCTCTCCAACATGTACACGCCTACAGAAAAAATCTGATAAGTTATTGATGATCTGAGAAAAATGCATTATTTAGTTAGTATTGTTACTCAACCTTCACCTAAAAACAAGGCTTCAAATACTTCAATAGAAGTGTTATAAGAATTTGAATCAAAAAAATGCAAAATAATCATGAATCATTGCCTTGGTTTCACTTTACTGACTACAAATTTTCTCGTAGGCATGAAATTGCTGAATATTTTAGGTGAAGGTGTAACACTAGTATATGTATTGAATAATAAAGCTTAATCAGCACTTGAACTAGTGTGGTTAGTTTGAAAAAATGCTTACCGTAAATTCAGTCATGTATAGGAATTTAATATTACGCATTATGGAACTATAATCAATCACTCGAGCGAATATTATTCGAATTCAATTCTGATTGCGGATTAATGTAGCTTATAGATACGGCTAACAGTGATATAGGTTTGGATTTGAAGGGGACGTTATTAGTGAAGGTGTGGGTCGAGCCTTAACAGCTGACAAGAAAAGAAGGTATACATAAGAAGTGACAGAATGTCTGAGTGTTTTTCAAAGGCTATTTTAAAGGCTAGAAAAAATTGGATATTGATCAAATAGAAACAAAAATGGAAATTTTTGACAAAATAACCCAGTGCAAATGAAGGAAGTTGAATTAAATTAGTATGTTTGTTTAGTATATCAAAGCAAGTTGTGACATTAAAATAATTCTTATATTTATTAAGGCTGGCCTTGGCACACTTGCACAGACCTCTGCATGCCTTCTTACAGTTGCAGCTGATTAGTTCATAGCACACTTTTTGTGCCTGTGGTAGTTCTGTCCAAAATGGCTTCCAATTACCATCTGACATTATCCATCCCCAATCAGCTGGGCATAGGATTTTCGGGTCTTTTACCAGTGATTGTCCCCATACATATCCTGCGATGTATGCTGCTCGCTTAACATGCTGTTTCAAAGCTTCCTCCGTCGGTGGGATATTTTCAATTACTTTTCCTTTTGAGAATAATTGTTGGCGTGACTCATTCACTTTAGACAGTTCACTTGTTCGGTCATACCAAATTACAACGAATCTTTGCACCACATCCATGATAGCTGTGGAAATTTCAAATGGTGTTTTTGACAGATTTGCAAAAGCATCTGTAACTTGTGGAAATGCATCCCAGGTATTCCAAGCTGTCTTCTTACCTCTACCTGAAAAGAAAGAAACGATATCACATCCTGTGATGGCATGGATCATCAAAAGTGCTTTAGACTTGCTTGTTCCCAGTTTGGTAGCGATTTCATGGGCAGAAATAAAACGGTAATTCTTACCTATACCAAATGCTATCCATACCTCTTGAGCCCAAATGTCTTGTATGTGGGAAATGAGTATGACAACAACATCAGTATCCACTGTTCTGACCATAATTCTTTTGAAACCATGTTCGGCAGCATCTGCAACATGAAGCATGATTCTTGTATCAGCCTTCCTCATGTGTGCATGGCTCTATTCGGACCTTGTCATCTTGTGTGAGGTTTGGTGATGATAGAACTTGATCTTCCAAAGTACAATAGATTTCTTTTCCATCCATTTTAATAGAGGTTATTTGCTCAGCTAATAAATGGAACAACTCAGTTTTGTTTTCATTTACACGTAGGAAACTTTGCCAGTTTCCTGGAATGTGGGTAGTAAGTTTCACTCTTCTTCGGATCCCAGTGCCTCTGTTTTCTCTTGTAGCTCCTTTCAGGCTGTCCTGTCTATAAACATCCCATATTACATCCAGTCTAACAACAGTCTGAAGTTGCTTCAATATGTATGGCTTGAAGATTTTCTCAAAATATTCTCCAAATGTGTTTACATGCTTTGGAACTAACATCTGTACTATAACAGCGCCATCCAGTATCAATGCATCCACTGGTAGACAGTGTTCTGGAGCTTTCATGAGTTTCTCCAAACAGGGAAGGAGATCTGCCTGGTACCAGACCTGACTTCTTCCAGTTTAGCTAAAGACTGTGGCCAAGGTTGATTTTCATGCTTAAAAAAATCCTCGAGGTCCCCATCTCTAGACTGGCACGCAATATATAATCTGGAGAATAAACTGCAATTATCCTTCAAAGCTTTTACTTGAGATTTTTGCTTCTGTGAAGACTTTTTCACTGATAATAGTGGCAGGTTGTTTCTTTTAATGGGATCATTTATTGATTTTGATCTGTCGATGAATCTTTCTTTCACAAAAGACTGATATTGATCATCTCCAACCTTTGGAACCATTTGAACAGATTTAACAACGTCAGAAGCTAGAATATTTTTTGTCTCTAAGGTGAGAAGATCCCCACTATCTTCAGTAAATGGATTTCCAAAGTCCCGAATCGTGTTAAGGCTCGAGTTAAACCTTCAGAAATATTGACCCCATCAAATCCAAACTTATACCAGTTTTAGCCTTATCTATACTGATAACAAATCCGCGATCAAGATTGAATTCGAAAAATATTCGCTCGAGTGATTGAATTTAGTTCCATATTACGTAATATTAAATTCCTATACCGACTGAAAATAATCGCGCCGATGTAAGTGAAAAACCACTAAAGTTTACTGTTGATTATGCCTTGTTTTTTCATTACATATACTTACTTAAAATATAATGGGAGCTTTTATCATTTTATTATCTTACTAAGAATTTATAGAACTTCTAAGCCAAAACAAGTTATTTTGGTGATGATTATAGCATTTTTCCGATTCAAAGAATAACAACAATTTGTAAATGTATCAGAAACGTTTGATTCTAGCAAATGTTAGGAAGCTCTATTACTACAATAGTAATCTGCAAAGAAATCTTTAAAATCATAAATGAATTTTTCCCTCCATCGGCGCGAGTTATACTAGGTTTGTACTTTGTTCAAGATTATCTGTTTATTTATATTGTAATACTGTTTTCCTATATATATACACTTCATTCATTAGGAATCTCATATAGTGGTTATATAATAATGTTAACTAAGTATTATGCAATGGTTTAATCTTAAGGAGATAGAATTTCAAATTTTCGACACCCGATAACCCCCAATTATTATTGCGTTTTTAGAAATGACTTTTTAGTAGGAACAAATAACAGTATTATCACAATTCTCTAAAATGAAGATTTGAATTAGATATTGATAGTTGTAAAATAGCCTAATAGTGAATCCATACTTGTCAATAAAAGTTCTAGCTATTTACTCTATTTGGCGCAAGTTCAATTATAGTGCAATTTTAACTCTAATACATTAGTACAAGGGATTTCGCCACACAGAAATTTCAATTTCAATTTTGTTCTTTTTTTCTATAGATTTTCAAATAATCACTCGATTTTATCAGAATTTTAGTATTATATAATTATTAACTCAATAATATTGAATTAAGGTTGAAAATCGACACGGCGAAATTTTAACAACTACTAATAAGGATCATTTTTGCGGATTAGTTTTTTTCTCTCCGACTTATACTTTATGAGATATCCGAGTATTACAAAGGTCACTTTCAGGAAATTACCGCGGAATCAATTTGTACAAAATGACGGTGATTCTGACCTTTATTGACGTCCAAAAGGTTAAAAGGATGTCCGGATCCAATTTTTCTTTCGGATTTGGATAGATGGCATTTCAAAGTATAGCTAGGAGTTTCTAAACTAAAATTTATCCTTTTTCATGAATTTACAATTATTCACCACTCTATGGCCATAATTTTTTATAAGACGATGATTTTGACATTTGGATGATGTCAAAACGGTTAAAAAAAGTTCAGAATCTAATTTTTCTTTCGGAATTGGATAGATAGTTTATTAGAGTATTGTTGGATTGCTTAAACGATAATTATGCATGATTTAATAATCTACTTTAAATTTGATATTCTATCTCCTTAAGGAGTTAGCCCCTTGAAAAAAATTAATTGATTTCAAGTATGATAGCGTTTTGGAATGTACTATATAGTAGTAGTTTATATGGAAAATAGAATTGATTTTGCTTGTGTTACTATATAGTTATTTACTATATTATATTTTTTCCTATATGAATCAATATAGCAGTTGCCCAATGATATCACTACAATAGTAAACAGCTAAATTAGTGTCAGGTTGTATTTCAACTCTAATAGTCTATGATACAATGACACCAGAATTTTTTTGTTTAATTTCTACTTAATTCATTTTATATGCAGATTTCCTAATATGTGTATTATTGGTTGATAATTTTTCTAACTAAATCCTTATCAATTTCTAAAGTAAAAAAACGTATTCTAAACCTGGTGTCATACTCTAAATTCGATGAGGAACAAGTTTTCATTTGAATTTGAGTCTCTATCTTTCATATCTTTTGAGATAACACTGGGGAACGACCATCTTTTAAGGGAGAAATTTTCTTTTCGACAAGATGATGACACTGTACCACTTCTGAGGACTTTAATCACCCAAAATTGACCTAAGTCCCCCAAAGATTATTGGATTGAAAATTTACTTCATATTCGGGATATTTACACATGTATCTATAATTGCACTGATAAAACCCATATTTGAACAATTTTTAATTTTTGTTCCCGTCCGAAGGGGCAATCTCCTTAACCATTAAACAAATAATTAGCTTCAATTAATCGAATTCCATGCAAGTTTATTTTCATATTAATGGAGTCCGCTTTCTTTGGGACATCTCTATCAGCGATTAATATCAGCAAATAAAAAAAATTAGAATACACTCATTTACAGTTTATTGAATAAAATGCTACATCTATATATGTAGTATACAGATCCAAAAAGAAATTTCCGAAATCGGCATAGAACAATTTCTTTGTATTTTGCTATTTTTTATTAATATTAACTCCTATTATGACGAGATTTTTCAAAAATCGACAAAGTGAGTTTGCGCCAACATTCGCGCAGGAGTTTAGATACTGGATACCAAGTTAAGATAAATAAATATCATTTACTATTTTCTTAGATATATGGATCATTACATTCATGCGCGGCGCCAGCTTTATCGAACTGGAAGGCATTGAGCGGCGGCCAATTTTTTATGGGGGAAGCTTTTTCATGTCAGTATTTCTCTGAAAACAATGGAGCTACGATGAACTTGTCATCATTACAAACTATCCAGGGATTTTTTGAAATTATTTTTGCTTATATTCCCGTTAATCAACAAGTAATGTATTACAAATAATGCTATTCTTTTCGAAATAATTATCACAAATGGTGTAAATAAATTTATTTTTCTATTTGCTGGTGCGGCGATTCTACAATTCGAGATATTTGGTAATAATATTTATGTTGTGATGAAAATCGAGCGAGTATAGCGAGCGAGCTAAAAAATTTATTAATTCGAGACTCTAGAAATGTTTCCAGGGAATGAGAACAACTTAGCTGGTTTGAACGTTGAATAAATATAGAATGTATGAATACTTTAATGAAATACAATTATACAAACATATAAATGTTGTGAAAACGTATATTGAATTTGGTTTCACTCTAATTAAAAAGTATAAATTTGCAAGAACAAATAACAATTTATATAATATAATTTGTAGAGTATATCCGATAGTAACGCACCCAATATAAATATTATCATCCTTGCTTGACACAATGAGTCCATCAGCCCAATGCATGAAGCCTCATTTTTAATAATTTTCAAAAAACTCACGGAGTCCCGAAAGGCGCGGGCCCCCCAAACCGCGGGGCCCTAGGCTATGGCCTATTTGGCCTATGCGCTAATCCGGCCCTGTATATTAAGGTTAAATTACCCCACGGGAATGAAATCTCTTGTATTAATCTGTAATTGTTAGAAATAGATCAAGGTACGATACAAAGCAATAAACAAAAAAGAAAATGTCTCAATATATTATACTTTTTATTTTTTGTCGGTTTCAATATTTGGCTAATACAAATCTCCCATAGGGCGATTTCAAAAAGTGGTGGTCGATATTATAGTGTAATTTGGCAATGCGGCCATCAATGTTTGTTATCAGAATCAATATTGAAAGATTATAAGCGTACGGAGTTGGTAGTCGGTTTACATTTTTGAATTATGACTCTGAAATTATTTTTCAAACATTTTATCAAATATCTCATAAAAAACATGACCTTTTTACTGATTTCTTTAGTTCAAAAGGTCGCAACTTTTTTTATTTAGGTCAAATCAAAATTCTAAACCAGTCACCTACAGCATATAACGATGATCTATGTGATATATCGCACATAATATGTCTTTAGCTAATAATGATCTTGAGATCGACACACTTATCAGGTGGAGTCTGAAGAAATCCCCCTATGGGACTTTTGTATTACCATAAAACTGCACGCCCCATAAAATCGAATTTATTCAAAATAATTCGATTTCGTTTTCAGTTTCGATATAGCTATAATGTCTTCTATTATATATGTGAAAATTAAACATCTTACTTCAAAACGAAATTTATGTGTTTTTTTACATGAATCTGCCGTAATTTAAGGTTCAGGTATACTCTACATAATCCCAAAATTTCGATAAAATCCCAAATATTGTAAATCTCGTTTTTATTGCATTTTCGGATTGTATTGACACCAATGTGTACTCTCAAGAGATTTCTAAGAGAAATTCCTATTATTCTTCCAGTTTGACACACTTTGGTCACCTCAATCTAGGTATTATTGATGTAAATTATTTTTTCAAAAGCCTCTATCTCAAAACCAACATTTTCAGTTTTGTGTAATAGGTCATTTTGTCAATTTTGGTCGTAGAATCAAAAACTCAACGGTTTCGGAGATATCTCTTAGAGATACAACTTTTCAGTGCTGCGATTTAGCCTAATATGAATAGTTCATCTGTTTTTTTGATTTTGGATAAGGAAAATCTTCATTTGAAAATAGACATCACATAAAAGTATTTGAAATCCAGAAAAATCCAGATATTCACAATTCCTGCACTCAAAAGATTTATTACATCCAGCTAAACACATTCAATCAATAATATTATTGGTCTTGTTCATCTTTGCTGATTGATCTTCTACCCAATAGTGGTAAAATTAAAAAAAAGATTTTTCCTCTCTTAGTATATATGCCAATATTATTGTATTTTTGGCATCCTGAAGAAGAAGTATATACGCTGTAAAAAATTGAGTTAAAATGGGTAAATACTTTTGGTAGAAGTGCTCTAGAGTATACCTGAACCTTAACCTTAAAGTAATACACATAAAAACAAACATTATTTAATGAGCTGGCTATTCAGCTATGTAAATACAAAATAGAAATACTAATAGTAGTGTTTATTTTCTTAGCAGTAATCCCTCTCGACGTCTCCCGTTCTCTTATAAGTGTTTTATTTGGAGATAAACTTCTGCCAATTCATGCGGATAATAAACGACTGCGTCTGGGTAGGAAATGTATAATTTTTCTATCCACTTACTCACGATCTTGACACATTGGCCAAATTCAAACTGGTACTTCCCATGATATATATTTATTATTTGCCAGTAATATCTTTCGGTGGCGACATCGCGTGATATAACTGTACAATTTAGGAGGTCCCTCAGTAGACCCCCCTCCACATTCCCAGTACTTATATAAAAATGTGCTGGCTCGCGAGGGTTCTTTGGAAATTTCCAACACAACATGTAGATACATGTCAGATAGGTACAGGGAATTATCGGTGTTATAACAGCCACTGTCATAAATTCACGATAATTTGAGCACATTGCACAGGCTGGGAAGTTTGTATTAGGTGCACATCTATGTATGTTGCGAGGGAATTGAGTGTTTAATTTAGCCCTGGCAAGGCGATGGATAGTTAGCGACAAGACTCCAAACATTTGTGGCTGCGGTGGAAGTCTGAAGATCCCTCGCAGGTATTACCGTCGCCGGGGTGTTCTGGGTGTGGGTTGGATGGGTAGTAGCCTCGTAGGAGGGAACAATTGTAGGCGCATAACTCGGGCAGTTTCGCCAAGCCCATTTTGCCCATAAGACGAAACTGGGTAACTTTACTTGGGTGTGTACGAGATTTGTGGTCTAGGGGGACACTATAGTGTAAGATCCGTGGCTGCGGTAGGAAGGCTGGCTTGATATGCGGTTTGATGCTGGCATAAGTTGGCCGGCGGGTTGCATACTTATACTTCACAATGGACTTCCCTTTGGATGGACATGGTGATATTTTTCTTGGTTCAGGGAAATAGTAGATAGCTACAAACTTCTCTATGATTATTTATGGGTTCTTCTCCCTCGAAACAAGGGCGGGTAAGTAATAGGTAAGTAAATGTTGAAGGGCATCTGCTGGGTAGGTGGCGATTCGGGCAATCCTATGCCCTGCCCCCATGTACGCGTGCGCCATCTGGATCCTTGACGGAAACAATTTGGTAGGGGGGACGCACATGGGATATCTTGGGGACTCAGGCTTCTCTTGATGGGACGTATTCCGCATCCTGTGTCAAATTGGCGGGGTATCTGTGATTTTATCTAAATGCCGAAGTTCTATAAGGGTGGTGTCTATCGGGTAATTTGTTGAGATGTCATCAAAGTATAGGGTTAGTATTCCTCCGGGAGGTGGTTGGTAACTTCGGAGGAGGTGGCAGGTGACCATGCGCGCTAATTCAGGAGCAAGGGGAAACCCCATGGGTATTCCGATGGGGCCCAAATTGAATATACTTTCACCATCGGTCGCGAAAGGATGGCGCACAACAGTTGATATTCCTGACTTTTTCCGGGAAATAAAATTGAAATGCTTCCAGGATGGAGATGTGCGGAGTAGATGGATAAAATTTTACCAGGTCGCCGGTGTATATAAAGTCGAGTGAGCCGTATGTTTGCAGCCATGCTAATGTTTCAAAGATATCCTTTGTGAGGTAGGGATTATTTTCAATCAGTGCAGCCAGCCATGAATATAACAAACCTCTGGCTTTGGGTCCCAATCATCCAAAATATCCTCCAATAGATATTTAGATAAATCGTCGATGTCATCTGGCTCTGCAATACAATTCGCCATAAATATTCAAAAAGGTAAATAGTATTCAACAACAACAAATATTCATATTAAAAATTTATAAACGCGAAATTCGTGTTCGGAATACTTGTTAATTAATTATTACATCACGCAAATATTTTGAACATAGACTGGTGATGCTGTTCGCGTGGTTCACTATGGGCAGCAAGAGAGGCGTCAGGAGTTGTGATGGTATTGAGAAAATGTGTACTTCTTCGGCCCATGTGTGTTGGATAGATTCACGAAATGTCGACTTATTCGACTTCAGTTTAAAGTACAGTTAGGACATTTGTCGTCACAGGAGCCAACTGTGACGCGTGGATCGGAGTTGATTAGGGAATTTTTAAGTGCTTTTAGTGACATCAAATAGGTAGATGCCGTGCATGGTCCGGGAGGGGATGCGGCGTCCGCCAGATAATGTTTGTACATCGTCCTGAGATGTAATTTTGGAATGAGAACCATCCCGGGACCCTTATCGACTCTGAGGAGGGCAAGAACGCCCTTCCTCATCCGCTCTTGCAA
Source organism: Hexactinellida sp. DTS-2022 (assembly GCA_028753945.1). Classification (NCBI taxonomy): domain Eukaryota; kingdom Metazoa; phylum Porifera; class Hexactinellida; species Hexactinellida sp. DTS-2022. Next base: position 5,843,550 of record JAPNXP010000002.1, read on the forward strand.
TATATTGATGAAGCGCGTATATTCTTCCTGAATGATTCTGTTTTTCTTGGTCTCTAGAGGTGGAGTTCGGTTGAGATTTGATTCTAAGATGTGTTCCCAGGGCGTGAGGAAGGGAGTTTCGCTGGGTTCTCCCTGAAAATCTTGGCCAATACATAAGATTTGCTGAGTTATCTGAGCTGTGTCGATTAACCAGCTAGTCCGTCCCTCAGGGTAAGTAAGCGGGTTGGGTAGATCGCTTCTGGTACCGCCCAACCTATGTAGGAAGCTGATGCGCTTGTAGGAGGAGTAGATATCGTGGATTGCGGGAACATGTCTTTGATTGGCGGTGTAGATGTAGATGGGAGGCAATTTATGCACCCAATGCTGGGGTAAGGGTAGAGGAGGCGTCACTTTGCGCTCTTGGGATGGTGGTGGTTTAGATAAACTCGCCTCTTCCGCCAGTTGTTGTAAATGAATGTGCCATTTAGACCTCTCGGTGGGGCTTAAATACGCCTCGCAGATTGTGCAAGAGTGTGTTTGAAACTATCTAGGGGTCTGGTGAGGGGTAGCCCGAGGTAAGGTGAAAGGGAGGATAGCCAAAAGTGGCGTAGTAGTAAATACTCTGGTGAACATCCGGTGGAGGAGATCCAGGAGGAGTGAAATGATGGATGGAGAGGATGTGGGTGGCGTAGGCGGGGCCAAAAATAGTGTGCCTGTGTCCATATAGACGCTTGTTTGTGTTGGTGGGTGTCGGAGGCAGCTGTGCCCTTGGCAGGGAGGAATTAAAAGGAGTGGACAAGTGTATGGAAGTGTACTGGAGAGAGCATGCGGCTCTTCGGAAGCTGTTGCGGAACGACCACACTGAAAACAAATATCGTGTCGTCTACACGCCTCGATGACGGCTTCTTGCAGAGAGTGCAACTCGCTATCTTTAGGCAGTGTGGTGATGGTGGAGTCGGGACTCTGACTGGAGGGAATATATAATGTAGGCCCATGTCTGTATTTATTGCAGGTAAGTATTAAATATTATAGTACGGAAAAAATTATGAGTCCACCGGTCGCTTCGCGGCCGATGTAAGTAGTCATCAACAACCTAATTGCATTTTGTTTAAATAAATAAATTGGTAAAGTTCAAATTTCACCGTAAATTTACGCGAGTAACAATGAATACATATTTCAAATTTGCAAATCTCATATAAATTATTTCTATAATGATATCTGTTGTTGATTATATAAAAGGAGCAAAAAATGCAGATTAAATTCCATTTGCTGTATTGTCTGTGGCAAATAATTAACCAACGGTTTGGTAGTTTGCTTTGCAACATCAAATCTTTAAGTTAATACCTTGATGTTCTTTAGAATTCACATCAGTCAACCTTGGATGAACATAGTTTTCAAGAGCCATCTTTCTTAGACCAAAATTTACATATTTTCATGACCCTTATTCTAAGTTTCCACCAATGACTAGTGATAGCTATGAAGAAGAGATTTCAATACCACCTCCAGAAGGTATTTTAGTGTTTACAGAACATGCAAGTCTTCATGCGAGGAATAGTTTGACTCCTTACTTAGGTTCCACTTCAGAATCACATTTTCCAATTCAAGATAGTCCAAATCCCGTGAAGGATTGCATCGCTTGTGGTTGCTAAACGACCGCGGCACATAAGTGTCCTGGGTATAATAAATTAATTCATGCAATTTGTGGGAGGCTAGTTGGTAAAAAGGCTATGTAAGCAATGTGTGGTGTGCTGCGTGCGACCTATGAGCTAAAAATGAAAAGAGCACTACGTTGCGCTTAAATATTAGACGCTCACAAGAGAACTGTCACCAAAGAATATTAAATGCCAGCGAAAAAGGTTCCAACCAGCTGAAATTGGGATAACTTTATTATCCAATTTCGAAGCCTGACAAACTATCAACAATTGGTCCTAGTAACATTTTTAGCTGTATTACCGGCGAAGTTTACGATATATATACTATCGGTACCTTAGAAGGGGAAAATATCAATAGGTTACAGTCGAGACTAGTTAGAAATATCCACAGGTAACCTTCTAGCTCCATCAATGATTCCTCCACAACAAATAACTCAGACGGCTGTAATGCAATGAAACTCGCTTGGAATAGGGCCAAATGCATGGAAATGTAAGAAATGTAACACAACGCGATGTCCTTGAAGAAAACATTCTAGACACTGCACAACCAAATGTCATAATGGTAAATCTTGTTTAAATAAACAGTTAACCATCCATAACATTGAAAATTAGTTAAGGTATAGAATTGCAATATTAGTATTTCCATTATAATTAGTTATTAATAGGTTGCTGAAAATAATTAGTAGTAACTCAATTAATTAAATTGATTACAACATTTATAAGTTATAATTTATTTTGCATGTATATCAGGATTCTGATTCAGTAGGAATGGAAACAAATTCAGGAATGGAAACCAATCTTGGATTTGATAAACACCGGTGTCGCAGGGTATTCCTATTAATTAACCTAATTTTTAAGATGACTTTTTAGCTTAACTTACTAATTCAAATAATCCATATAATAATCTTTTAGATATGGTATGAACAGAATAAATTCTTTGTAATATTTGTTGAATGTACAACTTATATACAATTTGTAACCTTGTTAAAGTAATCAAAGAGCTTTGTAGGTAATAATATCATTAGAAATTTACAATATAAGATTCTAAAATCAAGTGAAATTAAAACATTTATTGTCAAGTAACCACAACATTTGTTTAGTGGTAAGCTTGTTTGTACACTGGTGTACGTGCACGCACACCAATAAGTTGGTGTACTTGCAGGTACACTGGTGAAGTGCACGCATACCAACGAGTTGGTCTGCTTACAGGTACACCGGTGTACGTGTACACACACCAAACTTGCTTCCACACTGCAACATATATTCTATAACGGTGTCCACGCAAGCAATATTTTCATTCCTATGGAGATATTCTAATGTGCATTTCCTGATCCTGTGGTCTGCAATTGAAAATATAGCTTAGAAATATTGTAATTTCATTGTGAAAGTAAATTATTTGCATGAAGATTGATTATTTTAAAAATAAAATTATTGCGTCTATCCTATATAACAGCGTAAAGAAAAATTACCTAACTTGCTTATACTTGTTCTAGAATGTTCTAATTCACTACAGTGCTTCAACTATATTTAATGATATTGTTCTACGTCGCAGATTTGTCATTTTTTGCTTCTCTGTGCCAATTATTATTAGTGAAGGCTCCGGCGACCGAAAAAGTTTCTATTTTCCGAAATCTGAACTCATTTGACTCATTAACTCACAGAATAGTGCAGAATTATGTTAATTGAACTGACGAACTTTAGGGTGAGTATCAAATATTGTGTTAGAAATTTTCAAAACTTTATCTCTTATATGCTTGACACAAGATTTCGGCAATGTTACCTGATTTTTCCCAAAGATTATTCTTAGAAAAATTCGATCAAAGTTTACCCTTTAGAACTAAATATATGAAGAGGGAAATGAGAATATCGTGCGGGACGAATAGTGGTGATTATAAGACCATAACTTTATTTTTACCCTCCACATTGCCTCCAAATTATTTTTTCTTCCTGGGACCAGTATACCCTGGTGTGGGGGTTTGCCAAGTCATTATCCTGGATCGGAATAGGCATTTTATCCTCTGTACCCCGGGTTTTCACGGTCTTTCAGAACTTATATCAAAATATATGTCCCTATTTTATTCTCGTGGGTAAAAAGTACAAATCTAAGTGATTACTGGAAAGAACCCTGGACACAAATATCATATATTACTGTAGTGTTCAAGGTAGCCGAGTTAAATTGGGTCAGGAATGAGTTAGTATACCGGTTTAGTACCGGAAGTCCCTATTTCATAGTCCTAAATAATCAATGACAAGTCAATGGACCATGAATGCTATAGATTAGAATCTTTGATAATCTGTCGGACTTTACTTGCTTATACCGTTAACTCTACAGTGTATACTATTGTTATACCCATGCTTATGAAATAGGATACCGTTTCCGAGTAATCCGTTATCTAACTCAGCTTATTTCATAGACGATAAATAAACTTTATACTGAAATTCTATTTTATACTTATAAACACAAACATGAATTCTATAAACTCTCACAATGAATTCATAGACCTACATTTTCTACAGAAGTAATGTTCTGGTAGTTGTCTTTAATTCTTGATCCCTTCACAGCTATAGTGATACCAATCTTCACACTGATGACAACAGACCCACAGGTGTTACTTACTCCTGGTATTAATCGGGGATTCCCTCTGATGGCATTTGGCGCACACGCTGTCGGATTCGTTGCCGCTGGATTGCAGTCCCGAACCAAACTTGCCCGAAGAATAGATCACCTTTTTGCGACGCTTTCGTGACGAATCAGCTAATTTTGTATGGGCGATAATGTTCCTTCTCCGACGTTTGTGAGTCTCGATGATCCTGCGAGACCTGGGCCCGTTTTCACTAAGATTACTTAGTACTAAAGTACAACAATTTTTCTTATTGAATACGACTTAAGTATGTACTTAACGGGTTGTGGATAATTTGAGATATATAATTTGGTCATTGAAGCCGATAATAGGTGAAATGAATGAAATTAAGCATGGCTTTTCAACAATAAGTGTGCCCAGACGTGGGAGATGCCCGTACCTGAGAAATCCAGATCTCGGAGGTTTGAATGTAGAATTTCTATAATTATCACAACCTGAAACAATAGAATTAGATCTAACATTTGTACTAAATCATAAGTGTGAGAACCAACTAGGCACACCAATTAGGGCAGAAACTAAGCACAAAGTTTAAATTCGGGTATAATTTAAGCCTATATCCCTAAGGTAATTTATATCAAGATAACTAACAAATATTTGATGGCATCAGATATAAATAGCAATTAGGTTTCATAATTCCTTAAAAAGAAGGAAACAAATAAAGAAACAGATTATGATTAGGAGGAATTGATTGCATATACCTAAAGTTCATATTTAGTGTGGTTTGTGCAAACTCGATGAGCAAATGCAATCAATGAAGTTGACAGTTAATCAAGGAGAAATTCGGGATAGTTAAATGAATAAGAACTTAAACATCAATCTCAATATAATTACATAACTAAAGGATATGCATAAAAGTGAAGAAGTATCCTAATAAAAGGCATGATACATCAATCAAACGGAATAGCAATTATTTCAGTGAACAATGGATTAAAATTATAACAACAGCAAACATAAATAAAAGTACATACCGAGTAGAATAGAGCATCACACTCTGTTTTTGAATCCAGGGCGAATCTATGTCAGAATTGTGGAGAAACGCTTAGTTTGTTCATTTAATTGATTTTGGAATTTTAGAAAGGTAAATGAATAAGCGGCGTATCGGCAAATATAATAATGGAGACCAATAAAGTGCATTATGTGAGTGGACATATTTTGAAGAGCGAGTCATTATAAATGAGGATCATGGGATCACATTAAATGGGACAACTAATGAGAAAAAGAAACAAACATCCTAAGATAAACATACAAATAGATACGTATAGTTAATGTATAGAATGAGTTAATCCGAGATTGGAACAGTGTCCAGAGTTAATTGACAATTTACATTGAATTTGTAATGAAATACACACAGAAAATGTCTGCTGAAACGAAAGTGAAGTTCAAAGCAAAATTGGTTTAGATCGTGTAGGGGGACAAAAATAGCGTGCCTGAAAACCTAAAGTTCATATTTACAGTATTCGTACTATCACGAGGAGGAAATGTAATCAATGAGAATGCCAAAAGTCAATCAAGAGGAATTTCAGGCTCGTGAATGAATAAAAATGATGCTCAATGGAAATTAATAAAGATTTCAGGGATGCAAGGGTGAAGATTAAAGGTCAATATTCTATGCATGTAGATTATCTCAGTAAGACTATTTACAACGAATTAATTTCATTGATGGCATCTGAAGTGCGGAGGAGAATAGGCGAAGAAGTAAAAAGTAGTCTATTCTATTCATTATTAATGGACGAGTCCAAAGATAATAGCGGACATGAGCAACTTAGTTTCTGTATTCGATATAGTTATGGGTCCGTGCCCAATGAGAGATTTCTAGGATTTTCACATATTACAGAATTTGATGCCTTAAGAAATCATGATTCACCTTCGGGAGAATTTCTTGTATTTTAAATGTTGACATTATCAATTAAGGAAACGCAAAGTTATTTATGGCCAGTTTCTATTGTACCTATGTCAATACAAAGTTATTCAGAACACTCCAATTTTCTAATGGGCTTGACTGGAAGCGCATAGAAAATGATTTAGAATTTGCTCTGGAAGATTCTATGGCATATTCTTGTCAGTATGAATCAAAACGTCGTAATGCAACCTCTGCAGGAGCAGAAATAGACCATCTATAAGTCCGTCAAATTCTATCATAATCCTTGGCAAATTTGGATAAAGACCTATTATAATGACTCTAAATAGTTGAGATACTTAAATTCATAATTCTGCAAATTTTAATCAATTGACCATATATGGTTATCTGGATGCGCCACTATTGATGTCGGATCAATTATTTAACTCACGAATGAGAAGTCGTTGCGTCTAGATCAAACCATGTAACGATGTCAATTTAACAAGACAAATTCACTGGGCAACAAATTGGGATTACATACCAAGAAGTTTATATTCTATGTTTAGTATACCATATATGGAAGTGTCATGTGACACAATTTGATGACGTAAGCAAAATAAAATCTTCGTTAGAGCTTAGTTCTAACTTCCGGACACTAATAGCGACTGATTTTCGACTTCTTTACCAGGATTACGAGTATATAACAAAGGAATTTATACCCGTTATATATGACCGGTGCCACGTTGTTTACGGATTTGGGACGTTTCAACTTTCCTGACAAGAATTTACTATAGAATCTTCTAGAAAGATTTTTGATAACTTTTATGGGCTTCCAGCCATGGGGTGTAAAATTGGAGTTTTCTGGGTAACTTTGTAGAGACGTGCAATTGAAAGTGGACATATATATATTTGCGTCTCCTTAACTCTTTTTGTGTGTAATCTTGCTATATTATAGTACATTCTCATCTATAATGATTAGAATTAGACACCTCATTTTGCTATTGGGGTTTTTGAAATATAGCTGAGGAGTACATAAACTGTTTGTTCAGTAAATTATTAACGAAATTACTTATATAGAGCTCAGCTCTAGTAGAGTTCAGTTTTTCACTATGTGTATTCAGGCACTGATTAAGGTCAGTTATTTTCCAGAATATGAAATTGACCTTTAGAAAGTAAGCCTGGGCTTTTAGTATGGGAGAAAATCTGAACTCTACAAAGCTCAGCTCTATATAAGGATTCTCATTATTAACGGTGTCCTTAACATGACTCTAATTTTTTCATATGTTGCTATGCTAATCTCTTGTTATTTAGCTCTTCTTACCCGTTCTCTGGCATTAACTTTTGTGGTAAAACATATGTAATTTCATTCTGAAAGTAAATTCTTGGTAGAGGAAACATTATTTTAAAAACAGAATAAGAGCTTCTATCCTATATAACACATTTTATATGGATTCTATAAGCAAATAAACTTGTTCTAGAATGTTCTAATTCACAACAGAGCTTCTATTATACCTGTTGAAAAAGGTTAACGTACCCGATTGGTGATTAATAACTTCTACGATTCGTATTTAATTACACATCGTCCGGGCACACATTTTGTTGATAAATTTAAGATTTATTCGGTAATTGCATACTATTCTGGTGATAATTCATTTTAGATGAAAATACTATTTGCACATTTGAGAGTAATCATCATATATTGTGTAATAAGATTTTTAACCTTAAACTATCTTAATTTTGTCACAATCAATTTCCGTAGCCCCCTGTCCGCGGTATTGACATCATATTGAGAAAAACGCGATAAAGAGCTCCCCACACGTTTCAAAATATTATGTAATATTAGATAACATTGCCATCCAACTTGAACTAGATCAATCATGTGACCAGGAAGTTAGAACTAAGCTCTAGTCTTGTATTAAATTTCTAAGTTTATGGTCACATCACTGGAATCACACCACGATATGTATATGGGCGTGCGAATTTATAGAATTGAAGCGATTTGGAATATGGTCTCAATTGTTCTTCCAATGAGTTTGTTATGGGATATTGATGTGATTATATGGTTAGAGCTAAGATCTAGAGTCTATACTTTAGGAGAGAGTAAATTTGCTGCGTCATCAAAAATTTGCACATTACATGCCCATATATGGATCATTTTGAAAACGGTGCGTGTTAGGATCACAAAATGTATTTTTGAAGTATAGGAAGTCGGGTATTGAGTGCATTTTGAGACGTATAGTTTGATTCTAGCACTTCGGGTGTATGAGATGAAAAATTGACAAGAAAAACGTACCCTCGAATGAGATTATAGGCCATAAAGTTTAAAATTTAACATACGAGCCCTTCGGTCTGGGTCGCTTCGCGACGGATCACTCTCTCACAAAGGTCGCTTCGCGACCTTTGTTCGTTCGTGTTAGGCATTACGCGATGCAATTAATGGCCGCTTCGCGGCCTTTCCCTCCTCTAAAACACAGTAATATTAATTAATAATAAATAAGTTAACCTGCGACTAGTACATTACACACACTACTTAACGCGCGATTAAATTCATTCTGGGTTGTGATTGGTTAATGTAATTTGTTTGGGAAATGATGTGTTATGTATGTTATTCTCATTACTTATTAGTTATTAATTATTAGTTAATAACATATGATATTGGCTCAATAATTATTAATTAAGGTGGCTCATTTCAGCTCCATTAAAAGGTTAGCTTGTTAGCTCAAATAAATTGAAACCCGTGGCTGATAAATTATACGCAATTAATTCTTTCAGTAATTTCCTAATTTCCTAACTCTGGATTTAATCTCTGCATAATAATAATTTAAAGGTGAGAATAAGACCGCTTCGCGGTCTTATTCTCACCATTAAACTATTATTATGCAGAGATTAAATCCAGAGTTGCAAAATATTTGCTTCAATTGATCGTAATAATTAACATTATACATCCCATGTTTGGCAGAACCAAAATCCTAGTATACTTAACTTAATTACGGACAAACATCCAAATAAACAACAATTGAACTTTTAATATCTAAATATCAGAGTAGTGAATTCAAAAAATTATTAGTAGGGCGATTCTAAGTGGGGCGACATGACTTCTAAGTGGGGCGACGTTACTTCTAAGTGGGGCGATTCTAAGTGGGACGACGTTACTTCTAAGTGGGGCGATTCTAAGTGGGACGACGTTACTTCCAAGTGGGGCGATTCTAAGTGGGACGCCGTTACTTCTAAGTGGGCGATTCTAAGTAGGACGACATTACTTCTAAGTGGGACGACGTTACTTCCAAGTGGGGCGACATCTCATCAGGAAATATCTCTAAAGGTGAGAGAATACAGTAAATGCTACATATATACAGTAAACTCAACTTAAAGAGGTCAACTGCTAATTGGATAATTTGTTCTGGATTAGAACCAAGCCCATAGAAATAGAAGCATATAAAAACTATACTCTTGTATACGTAGTCGGCACATTAAATTCTGGGAATTAGGTCAAATTTCGGTTAATCGAGTTTTAGAGTTATATTAGGTATTCTTGGGATGATTGAGTGTAAAATATTCGCAGTTGAAAAATACAAAAGCTGAATTAAGCGGGTGAATATTGGGTTATTAAGTGTTCAAAATTACAACAGCAAACGTATTTATGCCACCCATGTAGAAGAGTGAATGTTAATCTATTCATCTCATCGAAGTATCGGATATAGTTAATTCGTCAAGACTCAAAATAGTATAATTTCGGTTAATTGGGTTCTCCGCTTAATCGCATCAAATTAAACTCGGATCATTGTGACCCGATTAAGAGGAGATCACTGTATTAGTAAAGAATCTAAATTAAACAAGGGAAGTTATAGTTACTTAACTTACTTCTGCAGTAACAAACCTGATAATTAACTTTAACTGTGGCATACAGTCATGAAACATAGCTGTATCACTCCATAACCAATTCAATTGAGCACAAATGAATGGTCAGAGGGATCTCATTCACATCCATCAGGAGAATCACACTACAGTAGATAGTACATTGCAACTGTGGGTATACAGCTATGATATACAGCTGAATCACTCCCCAACCATAGAATGGTCAGAGGAATCTCAAATACTGATGTAACCTTATTGAGCTATTAAGGTTAAATTACCCCACGTGAATGAAAGTTCTTGTATTAATCTGTAATTGTGAGAAATATATACCTATACGATACAAATCAATAAACCAAAAAGAAAATGTCCCTATCTATTATACTTTTTATTTTTTGTCGGTTTCAAAATTTGGCTAATACAAATCTCCCATAGGGCGATTTCCAAAAGTGGTGGTCGATATTATGCGGTAATTTGGCAATGCAATTATCAATGTTTGTCATCAGAATCAATATTTAAAGATTATAAGCGTACGGAGTAGGTAGACGGTTTACATTTTTGAATTATGACTTGGAATTTTTTTTATCAAGCATTTTATCAAATTTCGCATGAAAAGATGACCTTTTTATTCATTTTTTGGTTTCAAAAGGTCGCAATATTTTTTATTTAGATCTTATCAAAATTCTAAACCACTCACCAACCGCCCATAACGATGATCTTTCTGATAGATCACACAGTACAGGTCTTTAGCAAATAATGATCTTGCAAACTACACACTTATCAGGTGGAGTCTGAAAAAATCCCCCTATGGGACTTTTGTATTAGCATAATACTGCAAGCCCAATAATTTCGAATTTATAGAAGATAATTAGATTTCGTTTTCAGTTTCGATATAGCTATAATCTCTTCCATCATATATGTGAAATTCAAACTCCCACCTTCAAAACTAAATTCATGTGTTTTTTGGGTGAATCTGCCGTAATTTAACCTTAAGGCCGCATAGCTTCAAGATGAAAACAGTAGAAATAGTTTTTTTGTCCATTTGATTGATTACATTGACTAGGCGACAAAAAAATCCGATTCATAAATATATCCGGTTAGTAGACCATGGATATACACGTGGTCTAGTCTCCACTTGTTGCAATCACTATCGGTTGCAATAATGGAGACGATGTCTATGCCAGCTAAAGCTCCTAGCATCCTTAATTCTACATCAGTACCCCATGCATGAGCAGCGGAAATGCGTTGTACGTGCTCATGCAATTCCTGCTCAGAGTAAAAAAGCGATTTTTCCATAACATTAGGAAAGTGTTGTGGACTTGACATGAATCTACAAATCAGATTCTGCTTTAGCATTTCAAATTTCGATTCAGTACCAAATATGCATATGGGATAATGCTCGATACAAACAATTAACATCGGCAAATATGGTACTAAAGAAATATTCATGTGAAATGTATTTGTCAATCTATTTTCCAGTGAACAGTAGTATTGCTTGTAATTATGAATAAGAGGCCGAAGTAATGGTTCTCTAGTCATTAAAATTGGTTCGACATCTAACCCAATACTACTGGCAATCCGCCTTTGCATAAGGGGAGTCTAGTTATTTATGGAACAGTTGAGCAAATTAATATCCATAGTATGTACCGGGGCTGTGATAATACCATCAACATCAAATCTGGCAAAACAGTAATCATGGGAGACTGGGTAGATTGGGAATCCAAGAATGGACTGAGGATATTATCACTGAATTCAGTTAGCTTAGGTTTCTTATTGAGTGGCTCAGAATCACCTGGTACAGATACCATTTTTGCAGGACTAAAGACCCGGTCTTCGGAATCAGACTGCGAAAGGGGAGAGCATGGAAGAGATACATCCATCGTACATGTATCCTGAGTAGAGTGCGCCACATTACCCAAATGATTCTGGAATACCTCACGGTATACTACATTCTTAGCAAGGAGATACAATGGTAGATTTTCGACACCCGATAACCCCCAATTATTATTGTGTTTTTGGACAGTACAAGTTATTCTAAGAAGGATGTAGAAACTCAGAATTTCTAAAATCGAAAAATTTAAATTAGATATTGATTGTTTAAAATAGCATAATAGCGAATCCATACTAGTCAACGGCATTTCTAGCAATTTTCTTTGTTTGGCGCAAATTCTAATTTAATGCCAATTTAACTCTACTCTATTATTACAAGTTTTCCCCCCACACAGAATTATCAATTTCGATTATATTCTTTTTATCTATAGATTTTCAAATAATCACTCGATTATATCAGAAATTTGGCATTATATAATTATTAAGTGCAGTTCCCGACGATGTGCTTATAACCGGCATCCACTGTACTACCTAGGCGACAATAAAAACCGAATATTTGATACGAATTGTACTAATACTAAAACAATCCAACAAAGTTTCAAGACAAAAACTACAATGAGGCAAAAACAGGTTCTACAAACCCGATTTCGACTGCAACCAGTTGTTTTCCTGTTATTCAGTGATATTCGGTTGAAGAAATAATTTTCACAATCATTTCTTGATTACCGAAATTGAAATTCAAGTTTACAATAATGTTATTTTTTGGAATTAATAATACAGTGGTGGGCAAGGTTTTCTTTTCAATTTTTGGGAGGTGGGAGTTCTTTAAGATTTGTTAATACGTAGTTTTAATTTTATATATTCTGACATATTGTTTCATAAGTTAAGCTTTTAGTCCATTTCATGAAAGAGATTGCTCTGCAGAGTTCGTCTATAAAGGACTCTATTTAGCAACACACAGGTTGAAATAATCGATAGGATATCGAGATAATCAGGTTTAAATTAGGTCCGCTCGCAGATTATATCTGCATAAATTTGCTGTCCCATCCCAGAAATCGTGCATATTAGAACAACCCTAACACGACCGTATTTCTCCGAATAAGCGCGGGCAATAAAATGGTACTTACATTTCCATTAGTTTATAACTGAAGTGCTACATTGATTAGGAAATTTCGGTATGTTTACTGTAGCTGAGGACCATTAGAATCAACATAAATATATTTTCTGAATTTTCCAATAAAATTTGAGCGGAAATTTGGCCCATTAAAATAATAGACTCGGGGCTTTTAGGGGAAACATGATGTGTACAAAAAAACTAAATACCCCAACTATCGTCTACTATTATTAGGTCAACCGAATACATTCAGTACCCAACCAAATACCGACATTCTGTCAACAACCCAATATCATTACTTTACAACTTCCTTATACTACAAACATGGTTATTAAAACAAATTTTAGGTTAGTGTAAAGACAATCCAGGTCCCTTTAAAGGATTTTCAACATAAATGAAACCGGTTAAAACGAAAATTCAGATAAAAAGAACAAAATTTGACGGTCCATTGGCGTATTAACGTGGTTCTACTGTTTGTATTTGCAAAATAGTATTTCAAGCAACAGAACAGAAAGATACGTTTGCAAACTTTAATTAGAAAGAGTTTGAATTAGAAAAATCACATTATGTTTGATAGGTTTGCTGGGGTTGCTGGGGTGGTGGCGGCTGGGTAGTAAATAGGAGGTTGGCCACCATCCTAAGATAATTAAGTAATAAATTCTTGTTTCTAAAAGAAACTTGCAGTAAATATTATAAAATTTCACCATTTCAAGTATTATTCAATTTATTTCCAGAACTATTAACCTAATTAAACTTCGGCTTTTGTTATTTGAAAACATTATAAACAATATATTTCAGATCTGTGTGAGAGTTATTACTAATTCCCTATATAAATAATTACCTCCTCGGTGTTAGATGTCTGAATGTGATATAGAAAAGAAAGAAATATATTAAACAAAATTCTTAACTGTGTCGACTATGTAATGAGCCTTATTGAAATGAATGCCTCTTTAGTTATCTATTCTTTCGGTGTCCTCTGCACTAGCTAGAGTTTACATTATTAAAAACAAATTTTTTATGATATTTCCCTTGGGATAATTTAATTACTCCCCACATACATAAATAATTGGACATTGGACAATGAATACCAGGCTTTCATCCAGACAATCTTATCTGCGAGCCTAGATTAAGTTTGAGATTGCTCACATACGCCTAAATACTCAATTTATATAACGTCTATGGGAACATCTCTAAATTTGCCTTGAAGAAACCCTGTTGAAGCAGTGGCGGTTTCCCGGGGAGCAGGGTGGGCAGCAGCCCCCTCTCCTCCCCCTATAAAATTTTATCCCTAGTATAAATAATAAGCTGCTCGCCCACGCTACGCGCGTTCTTACAAATTGCACTCGGGCCTGCGACCTCGCTTGTATTCAAAGCAGATACCTTTTCAAATTACACGCCGGTTGTATTTTTAAATACATATTCCAATAGACTTAAGGTTCAGGTATACTATAATGCACTTCTACAAAAGTATTTGCCCCATTTACTTGAAATTTTTAAAGCGGATTATGAATCATCCTTCTATTTACAAAAATGCAAAAATATTTCAATGACAAGTAACAGGGAAATTTTAGGTTTTCAAATTACATCAATTTGTGTTAGAGATTTTTAGTATTAAAATGAACCTTTCAATAGTAAATACTCTTTAATTAAATGCGTTTACTTATATCTTGTTTATCCAGTAGCGTAGCAATAGGCGGTTCAGGCGGTTCATTGAACCAGGGCCCCCGATGTCTCGGGGGCCCCCAAAGGCATACCTGCCAACCTATTTGTGTAATGTCCCTGTACAGGGCTCCAAATTTCATCTGTACATTGGCCAAAATCCCTATACACCTCCCAAAATCTTTCTCGCTCACTGCGCTCGCTCGTTCGGGGAATTACTATGCGTACACTTATATATATAAAAATTAGCACTTTGGAAAATAAAAAGCATAAATTATATACTGTACAGGGAATCCCTGTACGCTTAAATAAATATATAAACCACCTTGTGCCTTAACGGTGTCCAAGGACGGGAATTTTTGATTAATGAAAGGATTATCATAATGAGCATTTATTTCCATTAGTGAAGTATCACTGAGGGCTGGGGTGAGCATAACTTAGAAGTCGGTAATACACTTCTAGTACAAATTTTTGTGGCTAAGTATAGATAGTTTCAATATTAGAATAAGAGCGTCTATCTATATAACATAGTTTAAATGCATTAGTAAACTGATTCATACTTGTACTATAATGTTCTAATTCAATACTTAACTTCTAATAGGTCTATTATTACCGCCCCGTTGACTCAGGTAGCGATTAATTACTTTTATGAGGCAATAATTAATTATGAAGGCTCCGGAGTCCGAAAAAGTATATATTATCATCGAAATTTCAATGTTAGAGCATTATAAACATGAATTTTTGCTAATTTCTGCGAAAAAAAAAAACCTGGTTTGAAGGTAAGTATCATTCATTGTGTATAAAAAATTTTGAGTCTTAAACTAAACTATCTTTCTCAAAAAAGTCCGGCATTTAGTCCGGCATCTGGTCAATCCAAATATTCCAAGAAAAATGGCAAAGATGGGGTGCAATCTTGTGGAATATTGTTTCATACCTTATAAAACTTTACCTTCAAACTTGAAATGGATCATTGATATTTCTAGGAAGTTAGAGCTAAGCTCTCGCATATCAATTTATTTCAAGGTTTATTGTCACATCACTGAAATGACACCACCATATATGGGAATGTGAATTTATAGGATTGTAACCATATGTATAATGGTCTCATTTGTTCTTCCAATGAGTTGGTGATGGGATATTGATGTGATTTGATGGTTAGAGCTAAGCTCTAGAGTTTATACTTTCGTTGATGTAAATTTTGCTGTGTCATCAAAATTGGGCACATTACATGCCCATATAGGGATCATTTTGAAAACGGAGGGTGTTAGAGTCCCAAAATGTATTATGAACGTATAGGAAGTCGGGTATTGCGAGCATTTTGAGACGTATATTTTTATTCTAGCTGCTCGGGTGTCTGAGAAAAAAAATGGACATAAAAACGTACCCTCGAATGAGATTATAGACCATAAATGTTTAGATTTTCACTTTTTGCGTATTTTTTTTGATCAATTGTTGTTTATTTTCGTCATTGATTGCTAGGATAGAGTTCTGATACCACAAATTCTACCATTGTTTAGGAATACAGTACAGATAATCGTTATAGGTGGTGAAACCAGTGATTCGCTGTACAAAATGACTCACAGCTCAGAATATACGCTTGGAAGAGATTCAAAACCATGTACAAACGTTATTTATAGTCCTTCTTCCGTGCTTGGACAATAAATAATAAATTGAATTCAGTGTATTTCTTATGGAAATTTCCCATTATTCTCCTTCCTTGGACACCCTTAAGGGTAATCTGTATTGATATTCGGGCGTTCACGGTGAATCTCAGAATTGCATAATTTACTACTAGGAATACTCTAGATGAGATAGAGATTGACTTCTATGATTTTTTTTTCTTAATTTTCAATCAAGATGGTGTTTTTTAATAAAATATGACGTCGACTTCCTTATATGGGCATGACATTTTTTCAAAATTGTTGAATCTTTTTGAATTTTTGAACATATTATTATGAGACTATTTCCTCTCAGTGATAATTTTTATTTTATATATTTTTGCAGAAGAAACGATGCTAAAGGCCATTTTTTCAAAATAATCATAAAACGCAGTCGTGCACTAAACTATAGTTATAAAATGTTAGAAGAAAAAAATTTCAAATCTAGTTCAAGGGTCTGAGAATGTATCATGTGTTACCCCAGAGAAATTTTTTGACTTTCTGATTATTATTTTTGGTTTTATAAGCATTCTAAGGCTGCGGCCCACGAATTTTTCCGAATTTCAAAATCAAAAGAGGTGATAAAATTCTACACTGCCATATATTGTTCCCAAAATTAAAAATTTCGGAATCTACAGGTCAAAATATACAGGTTCACGTCAAAAAGTTCAGGAATATGTCAAAAATTAGGAAATTAGGGGCATAAAAGAATATGAAGGGTATGCAAGTACCCGGTGATCATATATTACTGTGGGAAATTGGACAGCAGAATAATTCTGTTATTCTTCATAAAAATGCGCCAGCTTCCTATCTATGCGTAGCATTTGTTTTCAACACTTTTACAATAATATATCATGAGTTATGACCAATTTATGACTATGGTTTTGTCTGTTTTGTCATATTTTCACACCTCAAGGCCCTCAAATATACAATAATGTATTATATAAAACACCAATTTGGTAATACAAATATGGAAATAGCATTTGCGCACAAAATGAGACGTTACACAACACGATCCAATCATTATTCGATAAGTTATGGACTTTTGGGCCACAGAAGGGGGCAAAAAATCTGACATTTCACACCTGGTGATATTTCAGAAACGCTTTGAGATAAAATGATCATAGGCATTAGAAAATACTGTAAATACCTGACTTGCTATACGTTTATAATACATTTTAGGACTCTAAGTGTCACACTTTTTAACATGACCATATATGGTAATTTGATGTGCCCAATTTTGATGACGAAGCAAATATTGTAACTCTTGATCTCTGGATAGCAGAGACTAGCTCTAAAATTCTAGTCACATCATGATTCTATTTCTTACTCATTGGATAAACTTTTGGGATTATATTATAATTCGAATGATGTGTTCTGATTTCAAATGCCCAAATATGGTGGTGTCAAAGTGGCAATATGTTAAAAAGCTGACAAAAATCCAACTTCTGATCCAAATGAGATAGAGCTTAGCTCTAAATT
The DNA here is from genome assembly GCA_028753945.1 of Hexactinellida sp. DTS-2022. NCBI lineage: Eukaryota > Metazoa > Porifera > Hexactinellida > Hexactinellida sp. DTS-2022. Next base: position 5,861,255 of record JAPNXP010000002.1, read on the forward strand.
GCTAAAAATAGTCTAATTCAATTTCAAATGACATTATCTATTTTATGCAGTTTAGGAACTCCTTTCCTCGCACTTTCATATTCTGGACTCAGCCACTTCGACACAAATTAATTAAATGCTAATTATGAAGGTGTAAAAAAAGACCATTTGGGCATATGGATGTAAAAAAGAGAATTTTTATTCTAGAAAGTCAAACTTTTTTTTAAAATGCTCAGTATATGTAGGCGCATGTTTTAAAAGCGGGCAGTTTTGGCAATATAATACAAAAAAATTGAATTAGAATACTTTTAATGAAAAATAGTGGTTTTTTTTTGACCAATTTCACAAAAATGACAATAACATAGAGTAGATTAAAGAAAAAGCATATTTCGGTTCGATTTAAAACATTGAGTATTGACTCAGGTATATTTTATAATTGACATGTTTCGCGCTAAAAACTAACATAAAAATTTTTTTTAAATATTTGGCTAGTATGGATTAGGCCTATATTGACATTGTCTAGTTCATAACTAAGGATATATACATAGTAGAACTCTAATATTTTCAGGGATATCTTAGATATATTAGTACTATCCAAAAACGCAATAAAAACATTAGGTCGTCGGGTGTCAAAATATCAGTACAGAGCACCCTTAATGTGGTCAATGCAGAATACATGGCAGAATATATAGTATCATCACTGTAGACATTTTAGGCATTATTTGACTCATAATTAGTAATTTAAAATCCAAGTACGCCTGTACAGAACATCCAAAATGGTTCAAATCCCTGTACGGTTGGCAGGTATACAAACTTTCCAAAGTTCTCCATATGCAGATAAAATTCAATCTACTTCGTAAAATTCGGGAATGCCATTTCCGAACCCAAATTTACCGCCGCGAACCTCCTTAAAATATACTACTCCAATTTGAACTAGTGGGGCCACGGACCCCTGCACATACTTTTGAACCGGGGCCCCCGAAACCTAGCTACGCCACTGTGTTTATCCTGCATATGTAGACTAGGATTGTTCAAATTTTATATATTTTTAATTTTCTTGAATAGTACGTGATGTCAAATATTTAATCAAAAATTTCCTATCCATATCCGCAAAGCTTTGCAACTATTTCTAATTGAATAAATAGCAAACGATGCATGATGTATCTATACGAAATCTATCCGAAACCGTTGAGATTTTGATTCTACTTGCAAAACTGAAAAAGTTTCTTATTTACATAAATCTGAAAATGTTAGTTTTGAGATAGAGGGTTTTGAAAAAATCTTTTTGAATATTTTGTTCCAGGATTGAGGTGACCAAAGTGTGTCAAATGGAAAATTAACTGTAGACTGCCTAACTGATACCCATTGTAACAGGAGGAAAACAGTTCGATCAAATAATACAAATTTCTTGAAAATTCGGATTTAGTACATTGTTTTGTACTCTCCATCGATTTCATTCAAAAAAATCAAAATTTTCTGAAATTGTTATGATGACGTAGCATAAAAGTGAACTGCTCCACTTGCCTGCACTTGCTTTTGTAAATTCTAAATGTTACAATTTCATCGTAGAAATACCTGAAGGAAGATATTATACTAATAATATCTATTTAGTATATTTGGTTTGACTATTACAGAGTTGTGATAGATATAACTCAAATATATGTATTTTTTGTAATCCATGTTTCATTAATTTAATTTAATACCATTTCTATGTAAGTTGTTAAATTAGGACCTTAGTCAGAATATTGTTTACAATAAGCAAACCTGACTGTATTTGAACTAGAGTGACACGTGACATGATCTATCAATACTCTAGTTCAGTGTTTCTCAAACTTTTTTAGTACAGCGCCCCCCTGTCAACAATTACCCTCGATACCGCCCCCCCCTCCATAAAGTATTAATATTACATTTTATATTTGTTTAACAAATCCGTATTTGATTTAATGAATCAGCACTATACAGTAATACCTCGTTTTACGCGGTTTTTTTTTACGCGTTTTCGTTTTACGCGGAACAATTTTTATGACCAAAACTTTTTTTACGCGATCCTCAACTCGTTTTACGCGGTTTATCTATGATTTTCATACAATTAATTCTCTTTTTTATGGATATTTTCGATTATTTTTAAGATTTAGTGGTAACAAAGCGGTTCTACATTTCCAAAAAAACTAAAATGGTGATTTAGAGATAGTAGATAGTTAGGGATATGTATTTGTCGTTTAGTAAGTTCATCCAAATATATTATTGGTCAAATGAATACATATTTTCTTCACTATTCACACTAGAGATACCCAGTTGTGGGAGGTACCCGAAGGTGTAGGGTTGCGGTGTGAAGGGAATTTTAATTCCCTTCACAACACAATTCCCTTTCTGTCGGAATTCCCAAGTATTCTCACAAGTTGGTTTCTATCAGTATTCCCATAGGTAAAAATAATTTCCATTCAAAACGATATTGGAAATCCTATGGGAATTCCCATGGGATTAACATACACACGGAAACCTTGGCTATCTGGGAGGTCCGGATGTTGGATTTTTTAGTGTTTAAACACTAGGTATTAAAATTTTTATTCGATGTTTATAATATTTGGAAACGCATCTATTGGTTTAGTATGTGTTACTATGAGAATTAAGGGTGCTCTGTACTGATATTTTGACACCCGACGACCTAATGTTTTTATTGCGTTTTTGGATAGTACTAATATATCTAAGATATCCCTGAAAATATTGGAGTTCTACTATGTATATATCCTTAGTTATGAACTAGACAATGTCAATATAGGCCTAATCCATACTAGCCAAATATTTAAAAAAAATTTTTATGTTAGTTTTTAGCGCGAAACATGTCAATTATAAAATATACCTGAGTCAATACTCAATGTTTTAAATCGAACCGAAATATGCTTTTTCTTTAATCTACTCTATGTTATTGTCATTTTTGTGAAATTGGTCAAAAAAAACCCACTATTTTTCATTAAAAGTATACTAATTCAATTTTTTTGTATTATATTGCCAAAACTGCCCGCTTTTAAAACATGCGCCTACATATACTGAGCATTTTAAAAAAAAGTTTGACTTTCTAGAATAAAAATTCTCTTTTTTACATCCATATGCCCAAATGGTCTTTTTTTACACCTTCATAATTAGCATTTAATTAATTTGTGTCGAAGTGGCTGAGTCCAGAATATGAAAGTGCGAGGAAAGGAGTTCCTAAACTGCATAAAATAGATAATGTCATTTGAAATTGAATTAGACTATTTTTAGCAATTTAGAGCTAAGCTCTATCTCATTTGGATCAGAAGTTGGATTTTTGTCAGCTTTTTAACATATTGCCACTTTGACACCACCATATTTGGGCATTTGAAATCAGAACACATCATTCGAATTATAATATAATCCCAAAAGTTTATCCAATGAGTAAGAAATAGAATCATGATGTGACTAGAATTTTAGAGCTAGTCTCTGCTGTCGAGAGATCAAGAGTTACAATATTTGCTTCGTCATCAAAATTGGGCACATCAAATTACCATATATGGTCATGTTAAAAAGTGTGACACTTAGAGTCCTAAAATGTATTATAAACGTATAGCAAGTCAGGTATTTACAGTATTTTCTAATGCCTATGATCATTTTATCTCAAAGCGTTTCTGAAATATCAACAGGTGTGAAATGTCAGATTTTTTGCCCCCTTCTGTGGCCCAAAAGTCCATAACTTATCGAATAATGATTGGATCGTGTTGTGTAACGTCTCATTTTGTGCGCAAATGCTATTTCCATATTTGTATTAACAAATTGGTGTTTTATATAATACATTATTGTATATTTGAGGGCCTTGAGGTGTGAAAATATGACAAAACAGACAAAACCATAGTCATAAATTGGTCATAACTCATGATATATTATTGTAAAAGTGTTGAAAACAAATGCTACGCATAGATAAGAAGCTGGCGCATTTTTATGAAGAATAACAGAATTATTCTGCTGTCCAATTTCCCACAGTAATATATGATCACCGGGTACTTGCATACCCTTCATATTCTTTTATGCCCCTAATTTCCTAATTTTTGACATATTCCTGAACTTTTTGACGTGAACCTGTATATTTTGACCTGTAGATTCCGAAATTTTTAATTTTGGGAACAATATATGGCAGTGTAGAATTTTATCACCTCTTTTGATTTTGAAATTCGGAAAAATTCGTGGGCCGCAGCCTTAGAATGCTTATAAAACCAAAAATAATAATCAGAAAGTCAAAAAATTTCTCTGGGGTAACACATGATACATCCTCAGACCCTTGAACTAGATTTGAAAAAATTTTCTTATAACATTTTATAACTATAGTTTAGTGCACGACTGCGTATTATGATTATTTTGAAAAAATGGCCTTTAGCATCGTTTCTTCTGCAAAAATAAATAAAATAAAAATTATTACTGAGAGGAAATAGTCTCATAATAATATGTTCAAAAATTCAAAAAGATTCAACAATTTTGAAAAAATGTCATGCCCATATAAGGAAGTCGACGTCTTATTTTATTAAAAAACACCATCTTGATTGAAAATTAAGAAAAAAAAAATCATAGAAGTCAATCTCTATCTCATCTAGAGTATTCCTAGTAGTAAATTATGCAATTCTGAGAATCACCGTGAACGCCCGAATATCAATACAGATTACCCTTAACCGTTTTTTTTACGCGATTTCGTTTTACGCGGGCTTTTCAAGGAACGCATCTACCGCGTAAAAAGAGGGATACCTGTAGTCTACATTTCTTTTACTATTCATTTATTCGATCGAGTTTATCAATTATATTCGTTTAAGTTTGTGCGTATTTATATTGAAATTATAGAGAGGACTGGCTTTCGTTAATCAATACAATAGTATAGTAATTACCACTGTCAAGGCTCTGATTCATGCAGTTTTATATGGTATTTGTTAGTTACTTAATATTTATGAACATGTTATTGCTGTTTTTACGTGAGATCGTAATTCTGTTTCGCGTTCTATAACCCCTTAGCGCCCCCCCCAACGCCCCCTTCTGCATCGCCGCCCCCCAACAACATTTCAGCGCCCCCCAGGGGGCTCTACGGCCCACTTTGAGAAACACTGCTCTAGTTCAATTAGGTAATTCATGGCTTTCTACTCGGGTGTTCATTTCTAGATTATATATATTGAAATTATCGTTCAAATTAATTATTTCGAAGACTTCATTTATGTGTTTATCTTTACGCCAATATGTCTCCTCAATACGAATCTTGGAAGAAAATCAAAGGCAGCGAGATGAGAGAATAGTGTTTTTTCAACAATTTGCGATCATACGTCAAGATATAGATGAATTCAAAGAGGAAATCCTTCAATTGAAACTAAGGCTGATCGTTCTAGAGAGTAGTGTGCGGGTTCTAACGCGCCAAATGTCCCATAGAAATCTTAACATAGTTGCTTTATTGACCTATAACATTATATATTCGATATGCTTTTCATTGTATGCATATATCTTTAACAAATAAATTATAAACCCCTATGATACTTTACAATTATATAACTAGGGGGAAGGGAACATAATTCAGTTCTCCATTAGCATCAATATTCTACCTAAACTATTCCACTTCATTAAATATAGTCGGTCATTGCAGTCCTTGTTTTCATTTGCAGTAACAATATTATATAGGAGGGTTAAGTTTGGCCGGACAACTTTAACTGATTGGACAGAGAATATGTAAAGCAGAGATTCGCAACTCTATAGTGATCTACCGAAGAATGGGATTATGAATTTGATTTGAAGGATCATCTCCCTATTAATATTTTACATCTCTCATGGAGTGTGAGTTATGAGCAATTTGGTATATTGTCACACGTTCAAAAATGTTACATTTAAGTCATAATTCCTTGGTAGGTGCGAATTTTTATTTAAGACTCGAACTTGTCCTTGCCAGCCCCAAAAATACCCCTGCATGTCAAAAGTCAGCCCTGCGACTATATTCAGAGAAATCTTCATCCCGAAATATTTAATACTTTAGGTGATATGGAACTGAAACTAATTAATCGTAATATTAATGTACGAATTTTCGAAATTATTTCCTTTCGCAAATACTCTCCAACATGTACACGTCTGCAGAAAAATCTAATAGGTTTTGATGATCTGAGAAAAATGCATTATTTAGACAAAGTTTCAAAATACTTCTATTTAAGTGTTATATTAATTTGAATCAAAAAAATGAGAATAATCATGAATCATTGTCTTAGTTTCAATATCTGAATACATATTTTCTGGTAAACATGCCCCGTTACGAGGGAGTGCCCCGATATGCGGGGTTCTTAGAGAACTGCAATATGTTGGTTAAAACAATTAAGTTAGCACCTGCACAACAAATCTTACACATATATTCAAAACGTAGAGTTAACAGTATTTGTGATAATATTTTCTTCAAAAATAACATCATTTGTAATCAGGGTTGCCAATCCAATCCAATCGAGAAGATTATCGATGGCCGAATGCTGCATTTTTCATCGATTGGATTGCTTCGATTTTTATCGATTGTGTTGTTGATTGGATTGCTGCATTTTTCATCGATTGGATTGCTGCATTTTTCATCGAATGGATTGTCAATTGGATTGCTTCGATTTACCATTTGGATTGTCGATTGATTGCTGCATTTTTCATATATTGGATTGTCGATTGGATTGCTTCCATTGTTATCGATTGGATTGCTATAGAATAATTTTTATAGATTTTTATCGAATGTTTCTTTTTGACCATAAACTATAGTATACATAGTGTTTCACTAAGTAATAACGCTAAACAAAAACAATTGAAACAATCCAAAAAACAATCCAAAAAAATCGAAAAAACAATCGATGATATTTTTGATTGTCGATTTCGATTGGATTGTTATCCGAATAATCAATTGGCGAAATTTGGATTGCCGATTGTCAAAAAATAGCTCGATTGGATTGGATTGTCGATTGGATTGGATTGGCAACCATGTTTGTAATGCAATGCATATCTAGTAAGTGATTTCAAAAAATCACTGAATTTCTGTGTATTCCATAATCCCTGGATAGTTTGAAATTATGACAAGTTCATCGTAACTCCATTGTTTTAAGATAAATTCTGATAGATGGAAATGCTGCCCCCCTGAAAAATTGGTTGCCCCCCGTGCCCCCCCTGTTCGAAAATCCTGTCGCCGCGCATGCTGCACAATGTTTTGGCATGCCTAGTATTCGAGTAAACCATTCTCTAAGACACTGATAAACAAAATACTATTATAAAGAGCGATCAATAATAATGAAAATTAGTTCAACTAATCTAATTAGATCAGTATTAGTAAATCCATAACTAACCTGATTTTCCAAATGTAAGCATCAATGCTAAAAAATGAATCAGGTTCTTTTATAATATTTACTTATAACATGTACAGAACTTTCTAGAAAATTAATCAAATAAATTGCTTTCATTTGTGCACTCTTCAAATTATCCTTTTAACGCTACCTACGACTACTATTTTCCCATTTTTCCAGAAAAAAAAATCTTTTGTTCTAAAGTTAACTTTTTGTTTATAGACACCTCTGCCAATTCCTAAGAAACTGGCAAAATCAGATTTATCATATTTGAATTTTTTGGCCACATAACTAGTCATAAACTCCAACCAGTGGGCTGGTTATTGTACAGAACAGGGGAAAGAGTCCTGAAGAAATACAGAAAGCTCTCTACGTCCTTGCCGATCACCTTGTTGAGAACCATGATAACTGTCCTCATACCAGAGATTCGTGGTGCTATATGGGGAAGAATATTGCTGAAGTAAAGGATGACGACACAATTTCACCGGTGAATCTCCGGGCCCCATACCTCACGGCACCAGAACTGGCTCGCCTCTTGGATGTCTTTCAGAAGTTCGCGAGCATTGCTTTATGTTCCGCCGTAACCCTTGGCAAGACGCAGAACGCGAATGAATCTCTGCACTCCGTCCTATGGCATAACGCGCCGAAAATCAAGCGTGTCGGCCAGAAGTCCCTCCAAGCCTCTGCAGCGCTGGCGGTCACCACTTTCAACGAGGGCTCTATGTCTCTGGCTAGCGTGCTTACCAACTTAGGAGTAGCCTGTTCACATAAGACCTTGCTCTATTTCGCGAGAAAGGACAAAGAACGCAACCGGTGTCGTATCAAAGCTGTCTCTGAAACCCAGAAGAGGAGACGAAGGTTACTCCAGTCCCAGTTTCTGACCGCAGAATCTTCCAGACGCAGGCGGGAAAAGGCTGGGGCAAAGTATAAGTCCAAAGCCTTTGGTAGTGAAGCTTCATCGAGTACCCCTGCGAAGAAAGCCGTTGCAAAAGCGTCCACTGGTGACGGATCAGACACCGTTTGCGAAGAGTGCCAGTTGCGAAATTGTCCGATCGGAAGAAAGCGGAAGACCGATGACTGGGTGTTTTGCGAATTCTGCGACCAGTGGTATCATGCTAGGTGCATGAAAGTGACCCTGAAGGAAGTAGGAGATGAACCATTCCAGTGTTTCGACTGTGAAGAGCAAGATCCTTAGATATATTTGTGTTAGTAACCTTAGATTGCATGTATTTGTCTTGAATTTGTCTTTCTTCCTCATTATCTCCAAATAAATTTATTGCAATACTGAATATGAGAGAATCTAGTGAACTCCGAAAGTATTTATAATAGAAACTATAAATTTGGGGGTTATGTAGTATACATATATATGTAAAACAATAGCAGAGCGTTTTCTAACTTTTTATTAATTCAAATTGTTATAAGGCCAAGAATCCCAAAAAAGTACAAATTCCATACGTAATTGGACCTAATATATTAATATTCTAATTAACTAAATTAATTTTGACAAAATTGGAGATTTTGGCGGGTACCCGTATCGAACGCATATTGATTTGACGCGTTGCGAGTTAAAAGCAAAGTAATTCATGCTCTCGTCATTTTCTACTAGGAAAATCTCTTGCTTAGTTACTATAGCAACGGAAAGTATGTATTTACATATTTGTGTCAAAACTATTTTGAAAATCTATGATTTTTTTTATAAAATAATTACTATATAGTATGTTATAGGAACTGAAGCACTAATTGAATTGAGTCCGTCAAGTCCTTTTTTTTTACCCATCACAAGCATTCTCAAGTAGTCGTAGGTAGCGTTAAGTAGCACATCTAGAAGTGAGCAGGAACCCACCATAAGCCCCTATGTCTGTCTTCTCACAAGAAGTGGAAGATAGTAGGTACGTTTTTGTAAAATAATGTGTTGTGTACAGTAACAGATTGATGATGATCACAACTAGGCTTTAAGTATATCATATATATGAACTCTAAGTTCTCTAACTCGTAACACTATGCAGAAAATATATTTTATCTTATCTTGAGTTTTAGCTTTGTTTAAACAGTGAAGCATAGCGTACTCTATAAAGAGCCAGACAGTAAGTACCAGCGTTTAATCACCTTGTCGTATTTCTATATCAGGGAACATTTTTCCAGAAAGTAGAAAATTAAGCAAACAAACATTACAAGTTTCAGACAATCATTAATTTCCCTCTCCAAAATAGTCAATCACTTAACTGAGAGATGTGGTTTAGATTATGTCTAACCTATTTCCTTCAAAACGATCCATTACACCATCATTTTGGTCTCTATCCTATGATGGCTGGTGCACAATATCATCTAACTCAGGCCTTCCCAAATTGCGGCGCGGGCGCCATTTGTGGGAGCGGAATATTTTCATGTGTCGCGACAACAATTTATTAAAAGTTCAATTAACCAATAAATCAGAGCTGCCAAGTCTCCGTAAATTCACCTAGACTACTTATTACAGGATTGTATATAAATTATTTATTTGTTTCTCAAATCAAATCAATTCAAATCATATCAAATCAAATATTTTTAAATTTTACATGATTTCAAATCAAATTAAATCAAATATTTGAAATATTTGATTTGATTTCCAACACTGCTACTCATGACCTACTTAATATATGGCCGTATATGTCACCGAGAAGGCCAAGAAAATAGAAGCCCACTTTATAAATTTCATTGTAGGACAAACCAACCCTCCCTATTGTCATTATTTGGGTTGGATATGGTGCAATCAACCATTGCGAGTACATTAGAACCACTTTTGAGGATCTAAGATTTGTGGTTAAGCTGGTTTCTTAGTCTGAAATTTAGGGAATCATATTTATGTTATTTGCAATAAATGCAAGCATTTCCAGTAACAACAAACATTTTAAGCTATTTCTATAGTAGATTAAATCACTTTGAGATTCTTAACCACTTAGAAAATGACAAAATAAGAGATTATCTCGTATCGATATTGTAAACTACCTACGAAGTATCCTTAATACTTTGTTAAGAAACCTGCCGAATTGCATTTTCATTATAAGTCGAAATTCATAATTTAAGAGAAGTTCAAGGTAGTGGCGCTTCATAAAGTCCCATCAAAGGTATATGGCGCTCCATCCAATTTAATTGGGAAGCCCTGATCTAACTTTTGCCAGATTCTTATAACAGAGCATCGGTTGAAACTAGCAAGTTTTTGAAATTATTACAAATACACCGGATCCTGGTAAAACTTCATTTTCTTCTTCTGTCGAAGAGCTTTGCAAGGCGACCTTTAATATAACTGATTACGCAGAAGATCTAAATGATTTATCGAACATTCACCTAGATCATAGGTGGGAAAAGTGCGACCCGCGGGCCGCTTGAAGCCCGCTTACAAATTTCTGCGGCCCGCGAGAATTGTCTCAACTTATACTGAATGCGGCCCGCTGAACTTTACATAGCACTTTTAGAATAAATCCCTCATAGCTGATGCGTTCACTACGCACGCATCACATGAAGGACAACAATTTCGGTACACGGTTGTTCCTCAGTGTTCAGACATGCTAAATTTGTCATCTATTGTCACTTACTACAATGAACTGTTCGTGATGAATAGTTGATAATCTATTGTCGCCTACTACAATGAATAGTTCGTGATGAATAATTGATAATCTATTGTCACCTACGATTAATTGGTTGTAATGATATGTTCGTGATGAATGGTCTTGCTTCCGCTAAAGTTGGGTCGATATATTTGTATAAATAACCGACTAACCGACCTTGTTAATATTTCATAAATAGTACTTTGTTTTCATTTTATTATTAAATGTTACTTAAGATCTGAGTGTTAGGTTAACTTAGGTAGTTAACCAAACACTCAGATCTTAAGTGACAGTTGCTACATCTAGGTCCTAGATGTAGCTACTTTGCAAAGTTGAGCTTTAGTTGCTGGGTACTGCATTATCATGATGAGGTAATAATTAGAAATACTTTTGATTGGAAAATGAGCAAGCATATTTGTGATTTTGGTGGGAGATATGTAGGTGCTACTAATATACATATTGTATTAAATCTTCACGTTTCTACCTCTCATGGAGCGTGACTTGTAAGCTAATAGGTGGATTTTCACATTTGCGAAAAGGTGACAATGACGTCATAATTCCATGGTAGGTGTGAATTTTTGGTTCCAAGACTCGAACTTTCCGAGCCAGACCCAAATACCTCTACATGCCAAAAATCAGCCCCTTGGGTCTTGTAGTTTCTTCAATCAACTCTGAACATAGTAATATATACATATTTATAAAGAATATTTGTGTTAAAATGACCTTTAGGTGACGTGGAAAAAGGTCAAAAGTGTAATTAATTAATTTATCATCCCTGAAAATCCCATGTTAGACACCAAGATGAAGGTTATAGCATGTGTACAACCCAAGATATGATGGGACCCAAATTGAACTTGGGACCCAAGTTCCGTAACCCGAAGATTGCCAGATACGAGTCCTTCTATTTAAGTAGTCTATGCTTCAATATCACTTAATGCTTATTATCTAACCAATTCAAAAACATGAACGCTTGAATTAGATGGAAAGAAGAAGAAAAGCAAAATTACTGAAATTAAGAATTAACTAGATAGGTAGTATACAGCCTACACATGGCATTTCCACATAATTTTGCACTACCTCTAATAATAACTGTTTTCGTTAGTATATTATTGATTATATACTCTGAGTGATTTTAATGACATTCCTTGCTAAGTAAGATCAAATGGGAATTCTTGGAATAAAATTAAATACTGCCTTTCTGATGCATCCATAGTCCAAATTTTCATTATTGTATCCTGGTCTTATATTACGCATGTCACTGGGCCTCTAATAACAATCTGTTCAGAACTAATGCGGGAAATGCGATTACAGCAGACATAGGCGCAGCTTTCTTAAGGTTTCCAAAAAAATTGGACGGGTCCATCTCAGATTCTGAGCCGACCATTTTGAGAGGTGTTTCATATCAAAATATGGTCTAGGCTTTCAGTGTTTTAAGTGCTTATTTTGAATGTAGTCGAATTAGGTGTTCTTTTTTGCAATCAAATTTCCAATGCCCCTCTTTCATTCAAAGGTTGTTGATCCCAAACAGCCATCTATCGCAGGCTTTCTAGGATTGAAGCGCCCTTCCGACGCCGATGATGCTCCGGTGGCTAGACCCTCCGTTGAACCCGCTGATGATTCTGCAGTGGTTGGGGGTTCTGGGCCCTCCGTAAAACCCGCTTACAAAAAGGTTAATGTGTACTCCAAACAAAAGTCTCGGGAGGATCGATACCCGTAGCTCTTTCACGACGAATACAAGAAAGTCGAGTTCTGCAGGACGTGCTGTTGGTTAGCGTATTCCGGCAAGAAGTGGATGTCCAAGTATGCAAAAGATACTTTTTCCACAGAGGGTGGGGAGAGAGCTTCTTTAAGTACGCATTGCAAAATAATTCCGGGTTAGCCCAACACAAACAATCCTCTCAGCACAAAGAATCCGTTTCCCTTCACAAATACTTTATGAGAACCCAAAATGGTATTGACAGTGTGCAGGCGGAAGCCAATGCCAAGACTCGTGTACAGGGCAGGTTCGAAATGCGAAGCATATTCAATTTGGCTAAAACTATGGCACGGCAAGGGTTGGCCTTTCGCGGTCACGTCAACAGCGACAGCAACTTTCAGCAATTCTTGGGGAACCTGGTACGAGTCCACGAAGCCGGGCCTCTGAAATCCTGGCTGGATCGAAAGACCGACTGGACTGGAAACGACTCTCAGAATGAAATCCTACAGACGCTGTACCGAGGCATAATGGCCAGCATTCTGCAAGACATCAATGGTGGCGAATCCCAGGGAATGTTCGGCATAATTGTCGATGAAATCACAGACATTTGTAACATTGAGCAAATTTCCATTTGTATTTGCTACATTGATGAGAAGTTGGTTCCAATTGAGGTTTTCATGGGTTTGTGGAAACACCGTCGACCACAGGCGAAGATCTTTTTTGCAGCTGACAAACACGCAGATGTCGCTGGGCCTCAAGTTTGAGAACTGCCGAGGACAAGGCTACGACGGCGCCGCCAATATGAGAGGGAGAATCAAGGGTCTCGCCACACGCGTGCAAAACGTGCAGCCGAAGGCACTCTTCTCGTACTGTTTCGAGCATTACCTCAACCTCATCCTGTAGGACAGTGTTGTCGGTAATCCCTGTTCTCATGCATTGGAAGTCATCCGGTCAGTTGTAAACTATGTCCATGACTCCGAAAAGACAGGCCCAGTTCGAAACGTTCATCCAAATGGAGGATCTCGGCGTCCAGGGAATGCTGAGGCCACTCTGCACTCCTCGATGGGTGTGCAGAAAGACCGCCTTGGACTCCTCCGTGGCGAACTATGAAACACTTCTTCAATGGTTCTCCAACATCTGCGTTGAGGGCGATTCGAAGGAAAAGGCGGCGGCATTGGCCCATATTACGAAGCTCTCTAAGTTCACTACGTACTTCAACATCATGTTGCTGCAAAAGCTCTTCCATCAGTGTCACTTTGTTCACACGAAACTGCGGGAACCATCCCTCTCTGTCACGGAAGTCAAAACCATGATGATGGAGCTCTTGAGCATTCTGCGCTCAGAGGCCACAGAATATGCCGCGAAAGAAAAGTACACCGGCTGTAAAACGCTTGCTGGACCCGACGAGGAATGTGGACTTGGATTGGAACCTGCGGCCGCACCAAGGGGTTTTTGCAAAACACAGAGGGCGGAGACCGCAAAGCAACTCAGACGGAGGATTGTGGGCGTTGTTCCGCTGTCAGAGGAAGACTTCGAAGCGTATTATGTTGGGATGTACTTGGACACTTTCAACTTCGCTGTCGGATCCTTCGAAGACAGGTTCACATTTGATCCAGTCGTTTTGGCTTTGGAGAAATACTTGGCCACCGAAGACCCCTCGAGGTGCCTGGAAGACATTGCCGAGGTAGAAGAGCACGTGGGCAACGTCTCTACGAAGGAATTGATGTCAGAGATGAAGCAATTCAGAAGGTTCGAGAAACAAAACAACCAAGATGTCGCAACGGATGCCGCTTCGATCGGAACCAAGCTCTCGATGCATCAAACCCTCAAGAAGCTTTTGCCGGATTTGGTCATAACTGTGAACTCGTTCTGCTGATTCCCGCGACCTCGTGCAGTGCCGAAAGATCATTCACGTCGCTTCGCCGTCTCCGCACGTACTTCCGCAGCTCCATTACTCAGAAGCGCCTCAATCATTTGACCATCCTTCATAATCACACATCCGCGTCGACTACCTCGGTTTGGATGAAATAATTGATTTGTGGCTGGAGTTCTCACAAACCAGACAGAATGCGGAGGCTTCCAAGATCGAGGCTGGAGAATGGAGGGAGGAATCGAATATGAATCTTATTATATGATTTATCAGAGTATGAAATCTACTTTATAGTCATCATCTATTTGAAATAGGTATGTGTTTGTACTTGTAATGAGGGCTAGTGTTCTGATTTACATATAAGAGTTCGTTATTTTGGAGTTCTGAAAGTTTCACAATATTTTTCCTGCGAAATATAGTCTAAATTGGGCCCGCCTAAACTCGCCCAAATCCAAAGTTTGGGCGGATCCGGATCCGCCCAAATCGGCACTATCGGCGCCTACTCATGCAGAAGCAGATGTCTACTTATCCTCCAAATTCTGAGCAAATTCATTCACCATTCTTGTGTCCGAAATCTCGATACCCCCCTGTATTCCATAATAGCTTTATCATTAATTTTATACACATAAATTACTACACCACCTGATCCAAATCTCAATATTTATGTTAGCATTAAACTTGAGTAACAGTTATTGATTCTAAGGTAAGATCCACTTATTGTCGAGTTTCGCCTCACACATATTACAAAACGGGCATTGAATCCAAGACAGGAAACAAGTCTTCCATCTCAAGCATTTGTTGTTACTTATAAAAACGCTTTCGGAAAGCGTTTAAGATGCCTCTCGTATCGCAACATCGTATCAACTTTGTGGTAACCCCACTATGGCATGGATGATGGATCATAGAGCATTTATAATACCGTGGAATATTGGTGGAGAATAGGAACTGGGACTTCACCCATAAGTATTACCATACTGTAAAGCGATATAAGCCATTCGCTGCTGCTCTATCTTGGTGTGCATATCCACTGATTTTTGATACATACTAGGAGTAAGGGACTCAGACTGCTTCTCACCATCAGATGGTAAGAATTGTACACCATAGCGGTGAGATATCCCTTCCATTCCCGTGAACAATAATAAGTTGCCATCTATCCAACACCACCTAAGCTAAAAAGAATGACTTAAGGAGATAGTGGCGTGGGTTTATGTATATTATTAAATAATGCAAAAGACTTGTATAAGCTTTCCAACTATACTATGATACACAATCTATCGAATTCCGAAAGAAAATTTCGAATTAGACATTTTTTTACCTTTTTGAGGTCACCAAAGGTCAAAATCATAGTCTTATAAAATATCATGGCCATCGAGTAGTAAATAATTGTAAATTCATGAAAAATCATATATAATATTTTAAACACTCCTAGCTATACTTTGACATGGTATCTATCCAATTCCGAAAGAAAAATTTGATTCTGACATTTTCTTTACCTTTTCTTTACCTTTTTGACGTCACCAAAGGTCAAAATCACCGTCATTTTGTACAAATACATTTCGTTTGATTTTTCCGGGGAGTGACCTTTGTATAGCTCGCATATCTCAAAAAGTATAAGTCGTAGAGAAAAAAACTATCCCTCAAAAATGAGCCTTGTCAGTTGTTCTTGGGATTTTGCCGTGTCGATTTTCAACTTTAATACAATGTTTTAGAGTTAATAATTGTATAATGCCAAATTTCCGATAAAATCGAGTGATTATTTGAAAATCTATAGAAAAAAAGAATCAAATCGATATCGAAAATTCTGTGTGGCAAAATCCCATGTACTAATGTAGTAGAGTAAAACTTGCACAATAATAGAACTTGCGCCAAATAGAGTAAATAGCTAGAACTTTTATTGACTAGTATGGATTCACTATTAGGCCAAACTTCGACTATGAATTTCTAATTCCAATTTTTCGATTTTTGAAATTCTGAGCATCTACGTCCTTCTTAGAATTACTAGTACTGTTCAATAATACAATAATATTTGGGGGTCATCGGGTGTCGAAAATCCACGCCTCTATCTCCTTAATGTAACGTATCATAATCACTTTTTCAGTTATTCGTGTAAGAGCGCTTGTATTTAAATGTTGACTTTATCGATTAATAATGGAAACAACATTGCATTGTTCCGCATCTGTATTTGTAGAAAGAGTTGTAAAGATAAAGGCTAGTTGTTTCACCCATTGTATCAGATTTGGATGAGCTGGTTGAAGGTAAACAGTGCCAAACGAGCAAGAGTTAACTTAAAGATGACTATTATTTGAATAATACATTCTACGATTATAACAAAGTGATTAACTATAGTACTAATTGTGATACATTAAAAAAATCATTGTCTGTCTTATTCTATCTTGCACATTCTCTTGAGCAGAGATTAATAAAAAGGATAGTTTTACACTTAGGGCCAAGTTTAGGATATTATGCATCTTGTTCTACAATGATAAAATAAATGGCAAACTAAGATCAAGACAAATCCAGTTAAATACTGATAATTTGGGATAAATTTAGAATAAGCATATATTAAGGCGCCAATATTTTATGGTTGACAGGTCACTTTGCGATTTGTGGATTATAGAAGTCCGACTCTTCGGTTGTTGAATTGTTTCATATTTCTAACGTTTTAGAATTTTGGAGAACAATATTTATCACGTGAATATTAACGATTACTTCATCATTCAATGATGAGTATCTAATACACTCATCATATGGTGTGAACACTGTTTTCGTATAATAGATATACACATTGTGTTAAGTTCTCAGATTTTAGCTTTATTAGGCTATGAGTTATGGCCATTTATGTGATTTTTCACAATTATATCACTTCATAATTTTTCGAGGCATGGGAAACTTCATTGGGAAATCTCAACTTATTTGTGATGGACATGGGTTGCACAAGTGCGCCAAAAACCTACTTTATACCCGCCAGTTTCTTGAATGCATTCATATCAAGGTTGAAACCGCTCGAACCGAATATCAGTATTCATGAATAGTTGCCCTACCGAATACGAATACTGATATTCGGTTGAGTAACCCAATACGAATAGTGAGGATATTCGTTTGAGTAACCGAATACGAATACTGATAATATTTGGTTACGTCAACTAAATACCAGGGAATTATCCAGGAGCGCGAGACGCTCCTTTTGCCTTATGATTAGGAAAAAAATTATTAGGAGCGCGGAATATTGGAGTTTTTACAAACCGTAACATTCATTTGTGATTTGGGCGTAATTACAAATGACTGTAGAATACACTGCCGAATACGAATACTGATAATATTTGGTTGCGTCAACCAAATACCAGGGAATTATCCAGGCGCGAGACGCTCCTTTTGCCGTATGATTAGAAAAGAAATTAATTAGGAGCGCGGAAAATTGGAGTTTTTACAAACCGTAACATTCATTTGTGATTTAGGCGTAATTACAAATGGCTGTAGAATACACTGCCAATTACGAACACTGATAATACTCCGTTACGTCAACCGAATACGAATACGAATACTGATAATATTCGGTCGGGAGACCGAATACCGAATACTGATATCAGGTTGGCAACCGTATACTGAATACTGATATCAGGTTAGCAACCAAATACCGAATACTGATATCAGGTTGGCAACCAAATATCAACTATTTTTAATCCTCTGTTAAAATTAAAATGCATCAGTGTAACAGTAAATCAGTATCGAAATATATATTTAGCATACTCATTTTGGATATATATGAATACAAAATAACCACGAATCCTTTTATGTACTGTAATTCAGAGTGAAATGAAATATGTTCTATTTTTAGAATTCTCAAAAGCCCAAATGGAACTAAATATATGATATAATTCAAAAAGTATAATTATAGGCTAGTTTGTGTTCAAATCAATTGAAATTTCAAATGAACCTTAGTATACTATCTAACTTTAATTTAATACCATTTACAAGCATTTTGATAACCACAAATATTTTCCTATTTCCATGTGTTAAGCCACTGTGTCTAGCTATACGTATTTTCCCTTTTACTCCTGAGTAATTATTTTGGAGAGACATCTGAAGAGGCAATTACCATCTCCTTTGAATTTCTCTGTAAGTTTTGGTTCGTATTTGCTCAGTGGCTGTCCAACGAGATCCGATGGTTGCTTGCTAACTGAATCAAATGTTATCCCTAGAAAACATATTTACTATCCTGCCAATTCTCATTTTTAACAGTAATTTCTGGGTCATCCGGATAGGCATCTGTAATTTGATCTTTACGTCGAACATTTCCCTTATCATCGTATTGAG